>CAUYQG010002696.1:0-29721 GCA_963574415.1 Tarsius wallacei
TCCAACTTCAAACCAGCAATGGTATGTTAAATGCTTCTCACTTCAAATCTCTAACTTTCTCTCTCCCTCTCTTTGACCTCTAGGTCCACATTTAAAGCACCACCCTTATAATCCCCCTTTCTTAAAGTCAAATGTGACACAATATAATCTAATCTTGGGAATAATTCACAGTCCCCGAGTTTATGCAGGGCATGTGACTATAGGGGCAAGAAATCTTCAGACCCATCTTAGAATTCTGTCACAAAGGCTCAGGAGGGCCCCCTCAGTCCTCCTGGAATTTGGAGGTTGAAGGTAGAAGAGTCAAGCCCTCTCAACTCAGCTCAGGGTTTCTAATGACCCACACAATACAGAAACCCCTTCCCAGAGATGTGCACTAGCCTTGGCTCAAACAGTTCTTCCTTCCTCTACCATGAGATGCCAACTCTTGTCCCTAAATCCACCTGACCCCAAAGTAATCAGGTAGGTGCTCCTAATTCCCCGCAAGTTTCTCCCTCTTCTAATGAAACCCTTTCAGAAATTCTGCCCACCCTTCATCTCAATCTGAGATCCTTCATCCCGGTACTTGGGCTTTAAAATCAGCTTCTAAACAAGGGAGGGATGCCTGTTGGCTCTCTCATCTGGGCTCACTGAGCAGTGTAGAAGCTAACATAAGCTCACTACACTGTTGATTTTATTTTTTATTTCACATAAGGACATATTTTGCTTACAAATAACTAAAATAGCAGCTTGACATGAATTCCTTGGAACACTGGGGATAGAAAAATAAGGACAAGACTACCAGCATAGTAAATCAATCCAGGTGAGTGCAGCATGCCAGACAATGCATTTGGTTTCCCAAGGTGTGTATTTATAATAGAGACTGGGTAAGCAGAAACATGATTCAGCCACATAGAAGGGATGGAGGCAGCTTCTGAACTGCCTTTTGGCCACATCCTTTCCCCACAGCAACTTCTTCTTGAAATGAAGCCATCAGCCTTTATTCTTATACTCCCTCTCGATTCCTCTCTACCCATCTCCCAGCCAACCCCCTCCCTCAGACTGGCTTCAAATGGGTCAAAGTTGTGCACAGTGACTCATCACTCACTCTCCCTGAAGTGCCTTTATCTGAGTCTTGGGGACTAAGGTCATTCTCCATAGTCTCCACTCATCAAAAATACTATGGTGTTGGTGTCTTTCTGGTTAAAGGACTCTCTGAGGTTCCTCAAGCTTAAAGACCTTTTGCAAAGGAAACTTACTTCAAGTCAGCAATGGTCTAATCCTTCTCACTTTGAATCTTTTACAAAAGAAACTTTCCCTCTGTTCCTACCTCTATATAAGGTGGTGCCTCATTCCACCATCAAGTAAAGCAACTGGACCATCTTCAGGTCTTTTACAGATGTGTAGACATGTAGAAAATGCTAACAGCAGCAAGATATTTAAGTAGAAAGCCTTTGCAAATGGGTACAAATGTACTATACTTATAACTCATAGGTGTTAGACATAGAACCATGTTTTTGTTGGTTTTGAGTATGTGGTATATTTATAACTCTTCTAAGCTGGATCAAACCATACAACAAGTGGAAAAAGATGTCCCTTCCACAGTGAACTGAGGGTTCAGGATTCTGGCACCAGTTTGGGGCAACGATTTATGTGACTTCAGGTAGTCCCTTGAGTGATCTGTTTATGCTGCACATTCCTCACCTATAGAGTAAGGAATTAGATATTAGACAATCTGCTAACATAATTAATGTTAAAATGTCATAGAGCTGAACACAGTGGCTCATGCCTATAATTCAGCACTTTGGGAGGCTAAGGCAGAAGGATTGCTTGAGCCCAGGGGTTTGACACCAGCCTGGAAACATAGGGAGAACTTGTCTCTACAAAAAATTAGCTGGCATGGTGGTGTGCACATGTAGTTCCAGCTATTTAGGAGGCTGAACCTGAGCCTAGTGGGTGCCTCTTGATGGGTTTGAAAAGGTGAGAATGATCATGCCATTGAGAGTGGAGTCCTTCACAGACTGAAGGACCAGCTGGCTGGAAGATAGGAGACCAGACAAAAAAGTAAGAGAACCTGGACCAATGTGCTAGCAGTGGGGATGCAAGGAAGCAGGCCATTTGTCCTTGAAGAAAGGTACAGGCCCCAGAGCTGGGAACAAAGGCCTCCATGGGCCAAGGTATCACCAGAACCTAATTCTCACACTCGAAACCAGGGTCAAGACAGTTTGGAGGGTTGGTGAGTTTTAGTTAGAGACGACTTTAAGGCCTCTATCTTTCCATTCCTCTTTAAGAGAAGTAGACACTTACTTGAGACTGGTGCTTCTCAAAGTGTGGTCCCCCCAACAGCATGAACATCACCTGGGAACTTGTCAGAAGTGCAGACTCTGGGCCCTCCCACACTAGAAAATCAGGGTGGGTGTGGGCCCAGCAATCCATGTTTTATCAAGCCCTGTAGGTGACTCGGATGCACACCGAAGCTGGAGCACCTCTGTACTAGAGCAAACACAATTCAGTTATTTCTTGGGACCCAGTACAATGTTATGTCCTCACTTTTATAACAATCTGCATGACACAATAGGCTGTGTTAAAACAGAACAGCTTTAGAGCTTAAAAGTCATCAGGGAACGTCCAGTGTTTGATTCATCCCAGATAGCATTCTCACTCAACACAGTGTGTCTTACGAATTCTCATCACCTCCTTTGTAGTGAGCCAAACGCCCTAGTCCTTTGCCAGAAGCAGAGTTACTCCTGGTGGCAAAATCTTGCCATCCTGTGTGGTCAAAAGCAATCAGAGTAAAGAAAATCATTCCTAATTAACACATTATTTCCAATTCACACCATGAAAATTACAAGAGAAATGCCTCATTTGTCCAGCCCCTCCCTTTCTCCCTATCGTGATTAGCAGAACAACCCTGAAATTGGGAACTCATGCCTTACCTTCATGGCAATCAAGAAAGCAGGAGCTGTGACTACTCTGGAAGCTGATTTGGTGATGCCTGCATCAGAAAGCAAAGGGGAGGAGGCCAAATACAAATAAATTATGAGCAAAAGAGAGCCAAGCAGCCGGACTGGACTTTATAGGGCAGGGGTTTAGTGAGCTCTGCAACTCTCGTCTTACTTCAACCTTCCATCTCAGACGTTGATTCATTCCAGGTGGGTTTTGTGATGTCATTGAATTCTTCTCAGCTTAGCTTTCACATTTGTAAACAAGAGGTGGGGGTGAATAATGAGTTAAAATAAAGCGTATAGAGAACTGGCCCTGTGTTTGGCCCGTAATTAGAACTCATCCGTGTGGCTTGTTTTCTTGCCCTTTGATGGGCCTTCTTCTATCTTCTGTCTCAGGTGTTTCTGAGGTGGGGAGATTTCCTTGAGATGCAGCTGATTTGGAGTTTTATGTTTCAATTTTTAGGCCCCTAAAATGGCTTTGCCCTTCAGTTCCCAGGCCTTTCTGTGAGAGAACTTGAAATTAGCTGCTTTGCCAACTACCAGTCATGTTGTGGGGGCGGGGGGTCTAATGAGGGAATTGTGCTCAGCGTGCTCTGTAGACATGTGTAAGTTGTGTTTATGTGTTTACTGTCTGCTTGTTTGAATGTTTCAGAGATCTGGAAGTAGAAATGGAGCTTGGGCCTGGGATTGGTTCGATTTTTGTTTGTTTTTTTTAAAGGTGGCTTTGAGGCCGATCAGATTATTTAATAGACTTTTTAAAATTTTTATTTTAAAGATGTGGGGTACAATTCAGGATTAGGTATACAGGTGTCATCGTACAGGTAAAGTTTGGGCCTACCTTTGGTCCCCACTTCGCCTGGTTTGAGATCAGGCACCCTTATTAGTGTTATGTGCCCCCTCCCTCCCCTGGCTGTGTCCCGCTATTGCCAATCCCTTTCTTAAGTATTATGGTAAATGTTCATATTTAGTAGACTTTATCTTGCAGGTAGAAGATATTGAACTTAAAAGGAATCACTAATCTCTGATCTAAAGCAGAACTCATAATTCCATGCTTTAGGTTGCTGATATGTCACAGCTTAGATATTTTATTCTTTATAATGTAATCGGATTTTGCACCTGATTTTTAGATTCCATTTTCAGTCACAGACCCCTGCACTTTTCGTTGATAGGTAAATCAAAGTTATCTAGACCAAGTGAACAGATAAAGGCTTGTGAATTTCAGTCCCTGGCATCATGGTCAATTTAAGTGTTCTGTCACTCAACACAAACCTTGTCAGCATTTTTAGGAGAGAAAATTCTGTAATTATTTGAGAAAAATCATGGGTATATAAATGAAGTTATTGTCACAAATGGCAAGTTCTGCTACTCTCCACTTGCAGGCCAAAGTGAAAAAGCCACCACGTAGTGTAAGGAAGGGGACTTTATTCCAAAAACTGGCAGATGGGGAAATGGCCGAGCCCATGTCTAAATGAAACCATTTCAAAATCTTGGACTGAGGGTAAGATTTTATAGGGAAAAGATGAAATGAGGGTATCAAGGAGTGATACGGGATATAGGGCTCTGTGTCTTCCTTCAATGATATTCCTGAATTGCTGCCTACCTGGACAGCCACCTATGTCATCACAATTGTGGTCCAGTTATAGATTGGCCACACTGCTGTGACTTCTGAATCTTGACTTGGGGTCTCCAGGCATAGATGACTTCTGAACAATGAGGCTTCAATCACAGTTTGTTCCAAGATTAGCATCTGAAATTTCTCAAGTGAGTTAGAGCAACGGGTATGTGCTTAATCATAATCGTAGAATCATTGTGTAGGGGGAGGAAAGGAAAGGAAAAAAACTTAGTGTTCCCACAAGCTGCATTGTGAAATTAGCAACAATAAAAATAACTTTCAAAAGCTGAGAATCTCAGTTACATTCTCACATCAGACTTGACCATGACGGGGCCACACGCCTTTGAAAATGCCATGTGCATTGCAGGGAGCCTCCAGCTCTTACTCGAAGGAAGTAAACCCAGGTCTGAGCTGTTGGAAAAGGCAGCTCAGAAAGTTCTTTGAAATCTGCTTTACCTTGAAAATGCATGCACATTTGGCATTCAACTTCAGATTTCTTCATATTTGTTTTTTAAAATAAAAAGAATTTTACCCCAAATTTTGTGTAAAATTGATGCTCCAGAGCTGGCACCCTTATCCTTGAGCATACCTGCCTACCTCTGGGAACAGAAAGCACCTGTCTGAGAAGCCCTAATGTCCTGGGAGGTTGGAAGACAGAGGATATAGATTAGACATTGCCGTGTATTTTTAGCAAACAGCCTCATCTTTCATGAAGTGACACTGTGCAAAGAAAGGGCAGAATCTGCATAACGAGTAGAGTAAAGGCCGAGGCAGCCTTAGTCAACTGAGTTCTAAATCCCCACACTGCTGAAGCAAGTTCCCCTACAAGGGTGAAAAGAGCTGGTCTTCACACTGTTTTGCTGAATTACAGTTTCCGGGGCATGCCATGGTGCTGTGAATTCATACTTGTAACATTTCAAAAGGCGGATATAGAGAGAAAATGAGAATGGGAGTAGGAGAGAGACATCAGGATTAACCCCAAAGTCCTAAATTTAATTCCAAGAACTTCTCCATACCCTGCGGAATCTTTTGCACACCAACAAAAGACTCGGTTCGGAATCTGTTAAACCATTTGCCGAGTAGGTTCTGTTGTGGAAACATTTGTGTGCAACACATACACAGTGAAGCTGCCAAAGATGCATCTGAGAGAGGGGGGCAACAGGACCCAGAACCACATGGTTAGAATGACAGTCAGGCGTTAGACAAGCCACAGAGCAAAGGGAGCATGTCTGCCCTGAGAAGCCAAGCCGCCTCCATGATGGGCCTACAGCCTCAGGTTATTCCAGGGTGAAACTATTTGGGCTAAGTCTTCACATTACTTCACAGTCAGTAAACCATAGAGGGTTTGTGAATGCAGCTAATTTCTCAACCTCAAACATGCCTCTGCAACATATCTTGGACAAGAAGTCAGGATGTCAAACCTTCCTGAGACTGAGCAAACATGTTTACTTCCTGGAAAATGTTTATCATGGCTACTGTTGCCTCCATTTTCATATCATCAGTCTGGTGCTTACATGCCTTTGTAAATAATATTAGTGAAAAGCCAATCTTATAGGGATTTAAATGATATGCATCTCTCCACTGAGCTTAGTAACTTCTAGAAAATATATTTCTTGGGGGGGGTCTACAAACCTGTTCAGCAGAGGAATACATAAATAGAAAGAACCAAAATATGTATGCTTTAAAAAGAAAGGAACAAATGTACTATCCATTGTTATCACTGCATGTTTAAGCTCATTTTAGCTTAGCATGAAATATGTGGGTTAATCCTACATCTTTCAAAAAACATACATTAGCATATACACACTCTAGACTTAAAATTCCACAAGCTATAATTATTAAAATTATAGTTTTTGTTGTTCCCTCAAAGAACTGATATTCTAAGAAGGAGGCAAGCTAGGTGTGGACGTTTTAAAGCTAGAATTAGAAACCAGAGACTTTACTGATCATAACTGTCCCAGTGCAGCAGTACAGCCTTGTAAGGAGAGATGGTCAGCCAGCAGAAGTCTCCCGTGGCCTTTGCCCAGGCACAGGTGTGCAAACTGTGTACAACACTAAGGAATTTTGAAGCCCTGGTCATGCCCTTGAGGACTGGCCACTTTCAGAGTTAAGAGAGTGGTCTCACCTGAAGATGCAGTCTCTGAGCTGTTTGTTGATCTCTATTTCCTTGTGTCAGCCAGTCAATGGGGAGAACAAAGGAGAGGGCTCTTCAATGTGAGGACGGATAATGCCTCAGGACAGATCAGTTTCGACTCACCAATCTCAGCCATGTCTCTCTGGTTCCTTATTATCAAATGAAATGCTAAAGGACAGAAGCCTGTCAAAGAGTTTGATGATCTCTTATTCGGCTTGATGCCCCGCCCCATACCACATGTCACCTCTACTGGTTCCCCCTGCTGAGTGGCCCGATATCCTTGAATACACCTCACACTTGGGCCTGGAAGCAGACAAGATTTGCTCACAAGCTGCAGCCAAAGTTCACAGGCTCACCAGGGGCACCCATGTCAATGTGAAGAGATGATCTAGTAACCCTTTTGTACTCCCCTGGGGCTGAAGCTGTGAGCCCTAGTGATACTATACCCAGTCTCATATACAGCAGGTTGACGGGACCATCTAATCACAACTTTTATAGCATCAAAAATACTGAGACCAAGCCTGCACAACCTATAAAGAGACTTTGAACAAGAGATTATGGAGTTTTCCATTTTTCTTTTCCTACTGCAGATGATCTTCTAAAAAAGTGGACACTCTGTGGATTTTCTTAATATTTAGATTTTAAAAATTATTTTCTGCAGAAATGTAAGACATGTAGAAGTAAACAAAAAGAGTTATTCTGCCTTCAAATAAATGCTCAAAATCAGTTCTGAATAAAACTTTCCTAGAAGAGAATGGAAGCAAGAACTTTAGCTGTTTTGTTAACCCATTAACATATACTGAGCAATGACGAAAAACAAAACATTTTAGCAACCTGCTTTGCAAATACCTACTAGATTGCAGATAATCCATGTAACAGTTGTGTTCTGAAATTTCCCAGGAAGGCAATTAATTAAGAGAAACCTCAGAGTAGCTTCTTAATGTCATGTTCAGGCTCCTCCCTAATAAAGAGTTTCCTGGAAATCCCTAAATAGTAATAAGTGGAGATACAGCAGTTCAACACTCTACTTGGCTCAATGGAAACACATTATAACATTTTAGTTACAGCAGTAAACATCTATTGACCTATCACTCTACTGCCTTAGGCCATGCTTTGATAAATACTTTTTGCAAATTTGAGTGTGAAAAGGCATTGGTTTCATAAGTAGTTACCAAGGGCCTTTAATATTACAGAAATTGTGTTTGTTGAGTTCCATTTCTCTGAAAAGTACCCATCACCCTCACTGGCAGATCCCCTACTACTGGGAAGCCATTTGGTTGCTAAAAGCTTGTTTTAATCAATAGTTGCCCAATGAAATCACCCTCTTCCCCAATGAAATCACCATCTTTGTTGCCTGTAACTGGAGTAATAATTATCATTAAGCTATTTGTACTGCAGTGTGAATGTCCATTTGAATGCTCGTTTTGGTTGTCTCCCATTTTCCTTTGTCTTACAGATTTTTAAAAGTATTGGCTCTGATGAGACTGTCCAAGGGCAAGGAAGTCGGAGGCTGATCAGCTTCTCTCTCTCAGGTATGTCTTGCTCACCTAGAAGTCTATGGAGAGAATGTCAACCAAGAGTTAGGAGAATCACTTCAGTTTGACTCTTCCCTACAAGATATTCAACCTCTCTGAGCCTCAATTTCTCCATTTGTAAAGCAAAAATAAAAACAGATATGTATATCTGCTCAATTCTCCTTGACCTCACAAAGATGATAGAGAATTCAGTGAGCAATAGATACAAAAGCACTTTGAGGTGATGGGAAGAGAGGCTGCTATTCCACTTTTTCTCTCAGGCGAAGTCACAGTATTAAGAGTATATAAGGCCAGCAAGGTGGCTCTCGCCTATAATTCCAGCACTTTGGGAGGCCAAGGTGGGAGGATTGCTCAAGTCCAGGAATCCAATATCAGCCTGGGCAACATAGCAAGAACTCAATTCTACAATAAAATAAAAAAATTAGCCAGGCAAGGTGGCACACGCCTGTAGTCCCAGCTACTTGAGAGGCTGAGGAGGAAGGATTGCCTGAGCCCAGGATGTCAAAGCTGTAGTAAGCTGTGATTCATGTCACTGCACTATAGACTGGGTGGCAGAGTAAAACCTTGACTCAAAAAAAAGATTACATAGAAGATTGGGAAGTATGAGGAGAGAAGAAACTTGGTCGGGAAAGTCTGGGGAGAGAAGTAGCCCTCCAACCCTTTGTCTAAATAAAACGTCACGTGGTGCCCAACTGGTAAGACAAACAAAAACTAAACTACTCAAAAAAAGCATATCCATGTGGAAGATAATCAGTGGAATCCAATTAAAGTCTGCTAGCTACTAGTATTTTACTTTAATAGTTAAAAGTAGCTAATTTTTTAGTTTTCATGAACGTAGCATGTTATGCCATACGTTAACAATGGAGCAGACTGGGTAAAGAGTATGTGGGAAATCTTTGTACTATCTTTTGAACTCTCCTGTAAATCCAGAATTATTTCAAAATGTAAAGGTTGAAAGAAAAACTGAGCTGCTCTGGCTAAGAAGACATACAAAGCCTCACATCTCAAGCCCACCCTAAGGGGTCTTTAAGAGGACACAATGGCATTGTTGCAGATCCCAAGTTCTACCACTGGTCGCTTGCAGGCCGAAATAAACAAGCAGGAGATGCAGTACAAGGAGGGGGGCTTTATTCGAAAAGCTGGCAGATGGAGAAATGGCCAGGCTCATTCCTCAAAGAAACCATTTCAAAACTTTAGGCTAATGACAAAAGATTTTAAGGGGGAAGAATGGAATGAGAAATATCCGGGAGGGCACAAGGAGCTGATCTTTCTTTGATGGTTATCCCCAATCTTCGGCCACCTGGCAACTTGCTTCACTGGTTATCTCAAATCATCATTCACCTGTAGACTTGCTTCATTGGTTATATCAAATCGTCATCTCTAATTCTCGTCCACCCTCAGGGCTGGCTGATACAGTCCTAACTGTGAGCAATGGAGAATTCTGCTGTTGGGTCTCCAGACTCTACTATTACAAAATTAGCCTCTGGAATATCACAAACAGGCACACAATTAGATTAGAAAGGAAAAATGTATCCTTCAAGTGTAGGCTAAGAGAGAAAAGGGCTTAAACTATTTCTTGAAAGCTGAAATGGAAATTCTCAGTTACAGTATGAAGTCCAAGGAGTTTGTTGAGTACAATTTGAAAACTACTACCTTAGGTTGTCAAACCAACAAATGCTATAGGTCATGAATGCCAGAGATAAGCAAGTGGTCACAGGCATGAAGTGCACAGGCCTCCTTGAGAGGTGGACAGTCAGCTGGGACTTTTCAAGTCTAAGTGAGCCCAATAAAGAAAATGCATGTCTAAAGATCCATTGGCAACATTAGCATGTGTCTGTACAAGTTGAAAAAAGCAGACTGGGAAGGAAAAAAGCTCAATAATTTTGTATTAGTAGGGCAAAAATTATTAATAATAACTCCTGATTTGCCATTCTGTTTCTGTTGAAATGCTTGAGAAATAACCATTATTAATACCAACTTTCAAAAACAGCAAAAACTAGGAATATGACACAATGGTGAGCCAGAAGTAATGAGGAATTTTCACTAACCAAAGCTCCAGTGATGTCCATGAAGAGGAACATCATGAAGAGTAGACAGGATGGGGTTGGGGTAGCAAGAAAGTCTTTATTCCTTGGTCCCCATTTTGCCTCTTCCATGCAGACATGGGCTCACAGACCTACCAGAGAAATGGAAATCCCCCCACCCTAATTTGATTCACAAAGCTATTTTATAAGGTGATGATGGTTGACTTATCTCCTACAGTCTCCCAATATATCATTTTTCTTACTCATATTCCAAGACAACAATTCCCAGCAATGGGATGTGACTGGGAATATAAAGTTAGCTGCTAAAGGAGCTAACAGAAAAACCAAACTCTGCAAAATATTTTAAAGAGGTCTATTTTGAGCCAATATGAGTGACCATGGCCCAGGGAACACAATCTCAAGAGGTCTTGAGAAAGTGCACCTGCCTTGAGGCAGTCGGATTGGAGTGTGGTTTTATACATTTTAGGGAGGTGGAAGTTACAAGCTGTCATAAATCAGTACGTGGAGGTTATACGTTGGTTTGGTCCACAAAAGTGAGACATCTTTAAGCAGTAGCTTACAGGTCATAGGTGGATTTAGAGATTCTTTCATCTGCAATTTGTTAAAGGAGGAAAGTTGTCTAAAAAATTGGAGTCAGCAGAAAAAAATGTTTTAAGTTAAGATCAAGAAGTCTGTTGACCAGAATACTGGGTTGGAGTGACCTGTAAAGGTGTGTGACTTAACCCTTGTCTGGCATGGCCTTATGTCCTGCGTATAATTTGACATCTTATTGTCACAAAAAGTCTGTTCTGTTAGTCTTATGATCTCTATTTTAACATTAATGCTGGTCAGTTGTTGTTCCCAAACTCCAAAAGGGAAGGAGTACAATAAGGCGTATCCAACCTCCCTTCCCAACATGTATGGGAATTCCATTTTTAAGGTTTTTCCATGGTCCCCTTAGCCAAGAGGAGCTCCATTTCAGTCAATGGAAACTTAGGATTTTTAGTTTCCAGGAACAAGCCTAAAATGGTCATGAGAAAATAATATTCAATAGTTGGAGATGTATATAGGTGTTAAATTCACTATTTCTGTCTAGGAACAAAAGTAAGTACTGCTGAAACTATCAAAATAAATTCCATGCCTCAAAGAAGGACAAGGATGAAAGATCAGTAAATCTATGTCAAAGTAAACCCCACAAAGTATCAAAAATTGACTTGGTGCTGGTCAGCTCTGAGTGTAAAAGCAGGGATGAGGATTCCAACAGTAACAAGTTGGACAAAAAACTTAAACATGGGCAAACACTGGGACTACAAGACCTGTTTTGGATAAATAGCAAAAACTTTAATTTGAAGAATGCATGGAGAAAATAACCTATCCTATTAAAAAGTTGAAGATTATAATACTCAAGAGAAAAAGAAAGTATTCTGTTGATACGATACCTATTAAAGAGAAATAAAGTATTTATCACTCATCTACTTGTACCCTCAATAAAAGACAGGGAAGTATGGGGCATATTAAGTAAGAGATCTAAATGGGAAAAAAATAATAAAAAATGGAAGTGGGCAAAAATAAAACTTGGAAAGTCAAGCGCATTTTTTTTTTAATTGCTGCTATAACAAATTACTACAAACTTAGTGTCTTAATAACACAATACACTCTACTGTTCTGGAGGTCAGAAGTCCAAAACAAATCTTAAGGGACTAAAATCAAGGTGTCACCAAGGCTGGTTCCTTCTGGGAGTTCCAGTGCAAATCCATTCCTTGCCTCTTTCATTTCTAAAAGCTGCCGGCATTCTTTGGCTTGTGGCTGCATCACCCCAGTCTCTACTCCTATCATCATATTGCCTTCTCCTCACTTTGCTACTACTGCCTCCATCTTATAAGGACCCTGTGGCTACATTTGGCCCGCCTGGACAGTCCAGGATAATCTTCTCATCTCAAGGTTCTTAACTTCATCACATCTGCAAGTCCCTTTTATTATGTAAGGTAACGTGTAGATTCCAGGGATTAGAACACAATCATCTTTGTGGGGCCATTATTCTGTCTACCACAGTCAAGGAGAGACTTAAACTCTAAAAAGTGCAATCACAGAATTAAAAGTGAGCCTTCAAGAGCTGAATAGAGCACAATCAGTAGTACAGAATTGGAATCAGTGATATGGCAGACTGACTTGAGAGTCTTGCCCAGAATGGATAGATGAAGAACAAAACACAAAAAGGATGAGGGGTAATAAAGAAGATTGGCACATACAAAGCCAACAAATAATCAGTTTTTTTTTTTTTTGGATGAAGAAATCAGAACAAATTAAACAGAAACAGTAATAAAAGAAAGCATTCTTGAGCCGAAGGTAATGTTGAGTTTTTAAATTAGACCATCAGGTGCTAGGGGGAAAAAAATGTGTATATAAAGAGACCAACATCTAGACAGATCTCACTTAAAAAAAATTTGTTTTCAAATATAGCCACAGTCGACATCCAGGTTGGAAAAGTGTGATACTTACAGAAGGATAAGGCTCATGCTAATCTCAGGTTTGTCTTCTGATATACCAAAAAAAAAAAAATTGAAGCAAAGCCTACAAAGTGTTGAGGGTAGCATGTTTTAGCCCAAGATTTCTATGTCCACCATATTGTCATGTATATGGGAAGGTAAAAGGAACACATTCTCAAGCTTGCAAGGGCTTAAAGACCACCACCCTTGCACCGCACCTGAAAATAACATGTGGGCATGTACTCCAGCATAAAGAGAGAAAAATCCAAGAAAAACCAACAGTTGGAGACAATGCAATATAAAAGGACTGATTTTCTGTTTAGGATGTAAAAGGAGAAATAACCAGAAAGATAGATAATAGAATTAATTTTCTTTTCTAGAAAATTTCAAGTACAATGAACATATCAAAGCAAGATCACTTATGCAAATGCTTTATTTCTTTAATCTATTTATATTTCCTATTTTTATCACTTCTTAGAAGTAATAAATTTCCTGGGTAAATATCAAGCCTTTAATTTTCAACAAATTGCACTTTTGGCACTGTAGCTAAAAAAAAAAAAAATCAGAAACGCAAATAAAGATTTATTCACAAATATATTGGAGACAATTTAAACATTCAAAATTAGGGACTGATTAAATAAATTACCACAGAGCCAAGTAATCAAATACTATGTACTCTTAAGCAGCATTATTATACAAAATGTTCTAAAAAGCATGGGAATATCCTTATGATATTCTAGGGGAGGAAAAATAATTTTTCCTCTACTCTTCATGAGTTCTTACCTGGGGATTCCCTGTAACAGAAGACAGATTAACAAGGGAAAAACAAACAGTTTATTAACATGTATATCCAATGTATACATGAATACACAGGGATACCCAGGGGAGAATGAGTAAACTTCCAAGAGGTGGCTTAGAATTTTAACTTATATAGACAAAGAACAATACAATTTTTAGAGAAGTGACAAGGCAGAGAAAAAAACCTTGGGTCTCCAGGGGCAGCAAATGTGAGTCTATGGTAGGTAAATGCTAGTTAGTAAAGTCTATTATGCAGATTCCTCTGATGCTGTCACCTGGTTAGTAAGGGTCTGAAGTCATCTTTGGTGATCAATCTTTATCCTTCTGGGTAGAGAGGGGAAAAGGAACACCTTTGTAAATGTATACACTATTTTTGGGTAAATAAGGAGAGGGCAAAGTGCTTTTCTTGTATCTGCTTTTTCTCTATTGCCTTCAGCTCAAAATAATCCTTATGCCAAGTGGCATATTTTGGGATGTTGTATTCTGGTGGTATATTTTTGTCTTCTACATATATAATGCAAAGCAAAAGAAAAAAGTCTAGGATGCAATACTGAATATGCAATATGGTCTCCACTATGCAAAAATAAATAAATAAATACTGGAAGAAAATAAGGGAAACATTTGGCAAAGGCTGCCACTGGGTAGTACAACTTGAAATAATTGTAAAATTCAGTTTTTTTTCATTCCATATTTTAAAATGTTATAATAAGTGTGAATATGTTTATCATCAGAACCAAAAAATACAGGCAAAAATGGAGGGAAATTATTAATAACTATCCTCCCATTAATATATCATTTGCTTTTGGAAAATCATAGAACTCTATGTGCTCGTACAGACATCCTTCTCAACCATCTCACAGGAAAAAAATCAAGACCTGAAAGTGTTAAATTTATTTTCTCAAAATTACAAAGTTCAGTAGTCAGTGTTCCAAAACTCAATGTAGGTATAATGACTCTCAATCTAGTACCCTTTTAATTATATTTCTTATTGCAGCAGTTTTTAAATACTTTTACTCCATGAAACATATATTTTAACAAGTATCCAGATTGAACTTAAATGTGTAAGTACTCATAGAGAAAAGTGTAAACATGAGCCAAGGACATGAAAGAAGACCTGTAAAAAATGAAGAAACGCTTGCTCTTGTGTGGGAAGTCTCTGTTTTGTAAAGCTACTAATTATCCCAAAATTAATGTGTAAATTCAATGTGGTTCCAATCAAAATCCCAGTTTTTTTAAGGGAATTATTAAAATAAGATTCATCTGAAAGGATAAATGTGTGAGTGGTAAAGCAAGATATTTTCTTTAAAAATAAAAAGAACAATGAGTGACTTAATTTACCAGGTATCAAACATTTGATAAAGACATACTGATACAAATGTTGACAAGCTATTTGATAGAACAGAATAAAGAGTATGGGAAAGGACTCATTTATACTTGAGAATTTAACCTACACCAAAGTTGACATTTTTATAAAAAGGCAGTATAACATATTGTTAAAAGCACAGACATTGGAATCAAAGAGACAGGTTCAAAGCTCATCTCTGATCAGGCCTGAAAACATATGACTTCATTTTCTCTTGCTCAAATTAGAGAAATAATCTCCACCTTATGGAGAAATCAGATAATGGATTTTAAGTGCTTGCAATGGTTCCCAGAATTTAGTAACTAGCAATAAACAGTAGGTGGTGTTGGAGGTGATGGCAGTCATTATTTTATGTTGAATGAAGTATACATCTTTCACACTCTACATCAGAGTCCCCCAAGAACACCTCCAGGTTCAACAATTTACTAGGAGGACTCACAGGACCCAGCATCTAGTTGTACTCATGACTGTGATTTATCACAGTGAAAGGATGCAAAGCAAAGTTAGTAAAGGGAAGAGGTACACAGGCAAAGTCTGGAGGAAACCAGGAGAAAGCTTCCAAGGGGCTCTCCCACTGGAGTCACAAGGACGTGCTTTATTTCTCCAGCATGAACTGTAACGACACGAGTTAAATGTCGGCAGCCTTATAATACTGAGTGATCTATCACAGAAACAAAGAACCAAGTATGACATGTTCTTTCATAAGTGGACCTTGAACAACTATCATAATACTATTAAAAAAGGATGGGCAGTAGTGGGAAACTGCCAGGGGAGGAAGGTGCATACCTCATCAACAAGGGTACCTGCATAATGAACATTTGTATACCTAATCCTGAATCGTACCCCACATATTTAAAATAAAATTTTTTAAAAGAATAAATACGCAATTTTTTATAAATAAAGTCTGGGGCTCGGGGGGCCCCCTCCGTATAAAAAAAAAATGTTGACCACTAGGTGTCTTAGGGACTCAGTGTCCAGGGTTTCCATTGAGGTGGGGTATGTGCTGGTCATGTGGGCATCTTCTGTTAGCCCATACCAAAATTCCAGACTTCCAGAAGGAAAGCAGTGCTCATCATAAGAAACATAGTTTGCATGAACAGTTTGGGCACAGTGAGTCACTTTTATCAGTTCTGGGAAGGCAGGGGCCCTCCTGAAATCCAAGTTCCCAGACACTAGCCAACCTTACTAACAGGTCTTTCCAAAGTGAGCAGTCTCAGGCTTTTATGTTAACTTTTGTCTGCATAAGTTCTGTGGGTGTAGCCCAGGTTTTGCCAATTTCTATGATGCTCGTACTTTCTGCCCTTTTTCCCTTTCAAGGTCACATATTACCATGCAAGAGAGTAAGAATAATTTTATTATGGAAATGACTTTGAATCAACTCAAAATACTTTTAAATAAATGAAAAGTTTCCCTTGTATATAATGTGAATACTTTTGTTTGGAAAATAGGTCAATGATACAAAAGTTTTAAAAATTATATTTCTTGACGTCATAAATATACATATTTCTAGTAAATATAAAGTGATTTCAAATCATTCCAGAACAACTATGAATTTGTCACAATCTTGTATTCTCCCTCTCCCCGCCCCCTCACCCAGCATGAGATTGTCCATGATCAGATATTTTCAATCAAATGGAACAATTTAGTTTCAAAGTTTTGCCCTCCCTGGCAGTATGGTTTCTCAAAACTCTTCTCATTAATAGGCACTTAGCCCCATGAAGACCAGCCATTATTTTCTTTTTCCTCCATAGTCTTTGCTCTTTTAACCCTCTTCTTTCTCATTATTTCTGCTAATTCTTTCTCCTTATTCAGTGAAGTCTACATTTATTGTGAAACTACAGCCCTTGTTTTTCTTATGTTTCTACCTTGCAGAGGAATTTTATACCCAGACCCACTGAATTTCCAAAGTTGTATTTCCTCCCTCTGTGCCCACTTCCCTTTCCTGAGCTGACCCTCAGACCCTCACTGCAACCTCTTCATCTTAACTTTCCTTAGGAAAGCCCGATATCTAGTCCAGTAAGGCCAAATGATCCTCTCCTGAAAAGTCTAGTTACTGCAGTACCAGCTGTCACCCTCAATAAAACATATTTAAATTAAAACATCCTTTATTTTATAGATTTCCAGGCCATGGGATTGAAGAAAGGGATGTTTTTCAACCCAGACCCTTATCTGAAGATTTCCATTCAGCCTGGGAAGCACAGCATCTTCCCTGCCCTCCCTCACCATGGACAGGAGAGGAGATCCAAGATCATAGGCAACACGGTGAATCCCATCTGGCAGGCCGAGGTAAGTGCCATGAGCCTTGAAAGGAAGCCCAAGTAACAGAAGGAAGTGGCTGACCATGAACCAGCCCACATGCTTTCACTTCGTTCATAGAATTCCAAACTCTGCTACTAAACCCATGGCTCTCATGGTCTTAGCAGGCAGACATGTTCTCTATGGATTGCAACTCAAAGGGATCTTAAGTCCCTCCAGATAGTAATGAACTTTTCATTGCAGCTGCACTCTGATTCAGAGCCTGTGCCTGCGAGTGGGGCAGCCTTTCTCTCTGCCCTTTGTGTGGGAGAAGAAAATGTGGTCTGAGCATTCCAGTTTCTCCACAGCTCTTCCCACACATGTGGTCGTTGAGCAAGGGTGCCAGATTTTAAATGTGTCCTCTGAACCAGTTCCAGAGATTCTAAAACTATCAGGTTCCTGAGGCAGGTAAATCAATAAGCCCTAGAATATCCCTGGCCAGGTTACAAATTGTTGTATTTAGATATATATGAAGTCTAATTTATTAACCCACCTTCATGATTTTCCCAGGGCTGGGAAGCTTGCTAGAGTATTGAATAGTGTGTTTTGTCTAATAAAGGCCCTTCTGCACTCCTAAATGTGTCTTCTTTGCCAGCCAGAAGTTAGGAGGGTCCTCAACAAAGTTGCATGTCAGGCTTGACCTCACGTGACACAGTCCTCTCCTAGAGAACATTCAGAAAGTTGTTGCTACCCCTTTGGTTGCCTAGTTGCAGGCTTTAGGAGGATATAACCTTCAAAATGTGGGTTAAGAGGCAGAGAGGCTTACATCATGAGAGTGGATGGTTAAAAGTATAGCTCTACAGTGACACAAACCTGGGTTCAAATCTCAGCTTAGCCAGTTAATAGTTTTATAAATTTGAGAGATCAGTTATCCCCAGTCTAGGTCTTGGATTATCCTCATCAGCCACTTAGGAATGGAAACGTATTCCCACAGAAGGCTTTGGACTTGATTTCTTCCTTAATTTTTCAGAGTAGATCTTCTCAGATGTAGAACTTTCAAGTGTCCTTGATGAAAAATACATAATTAGATATTTGGGAGCAAAATTATTTTATTATCACTTAAATTACACCACCTATTTCCTAGGTTTAATCAACCATCTCCCAGGCTCCACGGAAGAGCTCTTTCAGAGCTCTGAAGTGGACATGGGGGAAATCAAATTGTACTTGAACTTCCTACTAGTGTTAGTTCTCGACAGACTCTAAAGCACTAATGGCACCACTAGCATGAAACAATGAATCTTAAATTATTTACTGCTTCAGTTCTGGCTATTCTCATCACTTAATTCTGAACTCCTCACTGTATTCCTGGGGATAATACAAGATACCACAGGAATTTATATTATGCGGGAGGGGGGAGAAAGGCTTCTTTCTTCTGAAGAACTTTAGAGCAACTTGTTCTAAGACATTTAGTCATAAAAGTGGAATAAATCTCAGAGAGTGTCTATAAATTACAATACCATCAGAAGGTTTTCTAGCTAAAAATGTCAACAAGAATCCACCTTAAGTTCTAAAATTATTTCTGAATCTTTGATTGAGACTGACTTTGTTCTGGTGAGATACTGGCAAACTCTCCTGAGTCCTCTATTCTGGGCCTCCTCATTCCATCCCACATGCTGGAGTAAGAGTAACCGATCTAAAACAAGCCTCATCACATGTCTCCCTGATAAGGTGGGGGCTGAGGATAAGGCATTTCCCAAGTTAAATAGCTAGTAACTGACTGAACAGAAATTTGAACCAAGGTTTGTAGGGTGGCAAAGCTGTCCTTTTAACCCCTGAATGATACTACAGTCTCCAGTGCCCAAATGTCAAAGTCATAGCTACCCTGCAGAGCATTCAAGGCCTTCTTCGGTCAGGCATTACTTACCACTGTGTCAGTTAGGGGTGCATTTGACTCTAAGGAAGGTGAAGCCTGGCCAACCATGATAGATCGCACCAATAAGAAGTTCAGAGGGAGGTAATCCAGGCAGTGCAGCTTCTGAGTAAGCCACCAGGGTACCCCAGCCCTCTGGATCTGCTCACTGTGCCATCCTTAATAGGTGAGTTCATCCTTCTGTCTTAAAACCTCAAGCCCAAATTCTAGACAAGAAGAAAGCAGCAAGGCCAAGAAAGCCTTCTCCATGTAAGACTCTGAATTTTCATTCTAGGAAAAGAGCCCTTCCCAGTAAACATCCTATTGCCTACCATATAACCTCACTTGGATGGGAACACTTAGCATGTCTTTCCTAACTCTGGTAGGGAAATGCAGGAGAGAAGGTGGTTGAGCGTAAGTGTGGGATCAAGCAGTTTCTAGTGTCCTCCAGCTTCACTCACCACTGACTTTCATCTCAGACCTTATACTAAGGCCACTCCCTATGACTGCTGTCACCAAATGCCCCTTGTGCTTTTACATGGCCCTATCTTTGCATATATTTTGTCTTTGTTCATATCTGTCTAAAATGTACATCCTCAACTAATCCACCTAGCAACTCCCATTCATCCCTCAAGTCTCAGCTAAAATGCCATTTCCCATACGGGGCACTCCTGGACTCCTCCACCTCAGACATCAGGAGGAAAGTGCTGCCTTGTACAGATTCTTCCATGGTGTTTCCGTGTTGTCTTTTACTTGCACCTCTATCTTCCCCACAAGACTTTGCACTCTTCAAGAAAAGGAAGTCACATCTAATTCCTACTGGTATCTTCAAGTCGTAACAATAAGTTATATAGGGCTTATAAAGGACTAGCTATGCCAAGTAGTGTTCTAAAAATTTTACATAATCAACTCATTTAATCCTCACAACAACCCTATGAGGTAGGTACTAGTATTATCCTGTTTAAAAGCAAGAAAACCAAAGCACAGAGAATTAATTTTTCCAAGGTCACATAGCTGTAAATGGCAAAATCAGAATTTGAAAAAGGTAGCCTGCTTTCAGAGCCTGATACTGACCCGTCTTGTTTGTAGGTGTTCATGAACAACTTTTGGAAGAGTATCCATTATTTATTTCAGATACTCAAAGTGATCATGACCAACCCCACCCCCAACCTTTCATTTAAGAAATGTTTGTTGAATAACCACTCTGTAATAAACATAGAAACCAGTGGAAGGACACAAAGATGATTGTTAGATAAAACCTCTCGGGTTAGTGGAGGAGACAAAACAATGAAATAAATGTTCTAATCAAGGTATGAACAAAATGCTACAGAACACAAAGGCAAGAGCACGTAGCCTGAGAGAAGACTTCACAGAGGATGTGCTACTGGACTTGTCTTGACAGGGGATGAGATGTTTTTCAAGGTGAGAGGGGATGTTTTTCAAGGTAGGCAAAAGGAAAAGCGTGTGTAGTGAAAAAGCATCTCACAAACACAGGGCACCGCTGGAAATGTCATGTGGTTGATGCCTATGGTGTGCACGGACAAGTGATGGCAGCAGGGCAGGGCTTACTCTAGTCACATACATTCAGCATGGTGCCTTTATTCCTTACAAACAAAAGATATTGTTGGGTTCTGGGTCCCACATTGTGCCTTGGCAAATGAAATGATTCCCTGCTCCTACAAGATTCATACAAGTCTTTAAATTTTCATGCGAGAAGGTACGAACCAAACTGTTCTACTTTCCGTATTTACTAATATACAAAGAATAGTCCATAAGAAGTCTATTGAAGTTGCCTGCACTTTGCAAGTATATCCTCTAATGTGTAGTTTAAATGCTAAGTTTATTTCTATGGTTAATGTTACATGAAAGTCTTATGTAATTCTTTTCAAGTGCATGCAAGTTCAAATTTGAAACATACTTTTCTGCTAATTAAAATATGTTAAACCAGGTCTAGTGGCATGTGCCTGTAGTCCCAGCTACTCAGGAGGCTGAGGCAGGAGGATCATTTGAGGCTAGAGGGTTAAGACCAGCCTGAGCAACACAGTTAAGGTCAATCTCAGGAAAAAGCAAAAATAAGTTGACTCTTAGAAAAATTAAAGTTTCTTTTAGAATTTTAAGATCAGGAGGAAAAATTAAAAGAAATATATATATGAAATACAATGCAAACTAAAATAAACAAATAAATAAGAGACTTCCACATTGACTGATCCACCTCCTCTTCTTTATTATTACTGTAATCAGAAATTCTTTTCACCCAGGTCTCCTTGATTTTTAGGTCTGTTTCCTTTCCTGGATGGATGTAAGGAGCATTTTTAAGATGATAGTTACACAGAGAAGTTAAAACAGAAACAGTAGTCATTAAAGAGTCTTGGGTTATATATTCAGGGTGCTCATGCAGAGGGTATATTTAAACTTCTAAATAAAACAAGGAACTCCTAAAAACAGATTATCAGAAATATCAAGTAGATTGAGAAATATTAAACTCTAGCCCGGGGCCCTGGTGTTTGTAAGCTTCTGCCGCATTCTCTCTGCCTCTGCCTTTCAACACTGGGTGGAGTCAGCCCCTGTGTGCACTGTCAGCCTGCATCAATCAGGTCACAAGACTGGAAGATTAGACAGACCAGCTCATGAAGCTTATATTCCAATGGGAGAAAACCAAATGAAACAAATAAGTTAACAATAAAACATTAATGGAAAATAAGCACCATGAAGGAAGTCTCATGTTGTAATAGGATATACATGATTGAGGGGGCTCCCTCAGTTATCAGTAGTCCAGAGAGGCCGTTTTAAGTTGTTGTCTCATGACCTGAGAAGCTAGACATGCAAAGACCTGACTAGATCCATGTTTCAGACAGAGGATGCAGTTACTGTGAAGTCCTGAGTGTAGAGCTTGGCATGTTTAAACAGGAAGGAAGGTCATCCTGACTGGAGTATAGTGATTGTGATAAGGGTAAGGGTGGGGTGTAAGATGAAGCTGGAGAGAGGCAGGGCCAGCGGATTGCCTCTGGCCAAGAAATCCTCCTGCCTCAGCCTCCTTGAGCCATGGAGAAGAGTTGGGACCTTACTCTAAGAGTGTAAGAAGCTGTTGGAGTAATTTTCATAGGGAAGCATCATGGTCTCATTAAAATTTTAAGAAAACTTTCCTGCTGCTACGTGTGGGACAAATTATAAATATTCAATAATGGGTCTGCTTCAGGCTCTGATTGGGCAGCCCATGACACACTAACTCAAAAGCAGCTAAAAAAGCTGGATAGAATACCAAAAAGGAAAAAAAAAAAAAACGCTTGTGGTGACATCAGAGAATAGTTAAGGCGACTGGAACTTACAAGGGCAAGATCCTGATCAGAAAGGAATCTCAAGCCACTCAACTTTCTGTAACAGGAGATAGCAGAAAGTGGTGGAAGATCAGGGAGGCATCTGCTGTAATCTCACCATGCCAGAAAAACAAAACTTGAAGTTCTGGATCCCCCAAGGAGAAGTCACCTCAGCAAATCTCCAGATCCTCAGTTGTCCTCCTAGTTGACAACAGCGTAGGATCAGGACAAACCACTAGTAAAAAACCTCAAGACAGCCCAGATAGCTCAGTCAGGTCCTGATTCACTAAAATTGTCTGACCCTAGTGGCAACAGAAAAAGACCCATGGATGATTTATTATTGGAATTATCAGAAATAGATTTGAATACTATTTTATGTCTTTTTATCTAAGCAGCTAGACATAAATAACTAAAAGGTAACTAGAAAATGTTAAACTTTCGTGCTGGGCACTGTGGCTCACACCTGTAATTCCAGCATTTTGGAAGGGCAAGGTGGGAGGATTGCTTGAGCCCAGAAGTTTGAGACCAGCCTAGGCAACATAGCAAGACTTCATGTCTACAAAACACTCAAAAGATCAATCAAGTGTGGTGGCGCATGCCTGTAGTCCCAGCTACTCAGGAGCTGAGGCAGGAGGATCGCCTGAGCCCAAGTAGTTGAGGCTGCAGTAAGCTATGATCACACCACTGTACTCCAGTCTGGACAACAGAGTGATAAACCCCCAACTCAAAAAAAAAAAGAAGAAGAAGAAGAAAAAGAGATGTTCAACTTTCTTGAAAAGTAACCAAAATTTTCCTTTAAAGAAATCTATCAACAACAACAAAAATAAAATAAATCACAACAAAAACTAGAAAATATTTTGAACTAAATAATAATGACTATATGAAATAGCTAAACGTGTGAAATGCAGCTAAATTAGAAAAGAAGAAAGACTGAAAATCAGTGACCTGATTTTCCATATGAACAAGGAACAAAATTAACAGCAAATTGAACACAAAGAGAACGGAGGGAAGTATATTAGTATAATGAAGAAGATAAATACAAAGAAGTCAATGAATTAGAAAACAGATGCATAATAATGAAAATTAACAAAGCTAGAAATATAATAACCTTACATACATTAAAAAGATGATAAGAATATTATAAACACATTTATGCTAATACATTTTAAAATTTAGATAAAACAGAATTTCTAAAGCAACACTACTAAACTGACGCAAAAATAAATAGAAACACTGAATGGTCCTATATCTGTTAAGGAAATTGAATCTGTAATTTAAAACTTTTATACAAAGAAATCCCTTGGCCCAGATGTTGTCACTGTCGAATTCTCCCAAACATTTAATAAGGAAATAATAATAATCTTATACAAATTTCTCACAGATAAGAAACTTGTTTTAGGAGGCCAACTTGTTTTATGAGACCAATAAAACTGATACCAAAATCTGACAAGGTCAAGATGAGAAAGATAAATTACTATACTCTTTCATGAAATCTATGCATATATTCTAAATAAAATATTAGCTCATTGAATCCAGCAACATAAAAAAGATAATGCTTCACCAAACTGTGTTTATTCTAAGAATGCAAGATTAACATTTTTAAAAAATCAATCCATGTAGTAGTTTCTCTCTGCACCAGTGTACCTGTTCCTTGTAGAGCCCCAGCTGATACAGAAAAGGATCAAATAATTCCGTACACCACAGCTTTTACCAGCTGACTTCTCACAAATCTACCATGGTAAACACCCAGGAAGCAACTACACACAAAGCTCTCACAAGAGTGTGCCAACATTATCAGAAAGTTCACCGAATTTTTACTTTTATTTTTAACCTTGTCACCTTTATCGAGGAATAACTTACATACACATGTAATTTGTTACCTGCAACAAGTAAATAAACTGCATTTATTTAAAGCAAATACTTTGATGAGTTTTGACAATTTTATATGCCTGTGAAACCATCCCATATTAAAAATATCACCCCCAAAATATTACCCCTTTGCATGGGGTAATATTTCTGACTCCATTTCTAGCCCCAGGCAAACTCTGAACTGTTTTCTGTCATTGTATAGATTAGTTTGCATTTTGTATCAGTGGACTCCTAAAGTGTATATTCTTTTAAAAATTTCTGATTGCTCAGAATAGTGTAAAAAAAAGAAGAAAACAAGAAAATGTTCAACTTTCTTGAAAGTTGTTCCACATCCTCATGAACACTCATCATTATCACTTTTTTTAAATGTTAGCTAGACTAGTAGATGTGCAGTGGTTACTAATTGTGATTTTAATTTACATATCTCTGGTCACTAATGATATTAAGCATCTTTTCATGTGCTTATTTGCCACTTGTATATATTCTTTTGTGAAATGTTTGGGGAGCTGTTTAACTTACTGAGTTTCAAGGGTTCTTTATATATATTCTGATTATTTATACATTCTAGTTCAAATCCTTTGTCACACATCTATTTTACAAATATGTTCTCTCATTCTACAGCTTGTCTTTCTGTTTTCTTAGTGGTATATTTCATAGAAAAAAATGTGTTATTTTATTTTTATAAAGTCCAATTTACAAAATAATTTTATGGTTCATGCTTTTGCATTTTATCTAAGAAATATACTCAAGTTAGCAAAATTAACCCCTAAGTTTTCTTTTAGGGGTTTTATAGTTTTTGTTTTTATGTCTATGCCTATGATCCATTTCAAGTTAATTTTTGTATGTGGTGTGAGATAAGAATTAACAATCATCTTTCCATATGGACATTAAGTTGTTTCAGGACCATTTGTTGAAAAGACTTCCCTTCTTCCTTTACTAAGTTGGTGTCTTTGTTGAAATTCAATTGAACAAATATGTATGGATCTGTTTCTGAGCCCTCTCTTCCATTCCATTGAGCAATCTGTCTTTCCTTTCATCTTTATGACTCTGCCTTGACTACTGTATCTTTAGAGTAAGTCTTGAAAACAGATAGTAAAACTCCTTCAACTTTATTCTTAATTTTAAAAATTACCTTGAGTATTCTAGGTTGCTTGCATTTTCTTATAAATTTTAGAAACACTTTTTTAATTTCTATTCCTAAAGTTTGCTGGGATTTAGTTGAATTTATAGAACAATTTGGAGAATAATAAATATTAATTATTTTATTTCATGCAATGGTATATATCTCCATTTACTTAAGGCTTCCTTAATTTTTCTCAATGGTGTTAGGTAGCTTTCATTGTAGGAGTACATCTTTCATTAAATTTATTCTTAAGTATTTTATACTTCTGGTGCTATTGTAAGTGAAATTTTAAAATTTTCATTTCTAATTGCTTGCTGCTAATATATAAAATTTTTTCCATACTCACCTTGAATCCTGCAACCTTGCTGAATTCACTTACTTATTCAGTAGTTAATTTGTACTCTTGAAGATTTTTAAGTAGATAATCACACTACAAGCAAATAGAAGAAATTGTATTCATTTTTTTCTAAGCATTATACCATTTTTCTGTCTGTCTGTCTGGTTTTGGTTTTTGTCTTATTGCAATGGCCAGGATGTCTAGTACAATATTTAATTGAAGGGGTGACAGCTGGTATCTTTGCTTTGTCACTGATCTTAGAGGAAAATAATTTACTATTTCACCACACAGTATAGTGATACTGTAGGGTTTTTTGTAGATGCTCTTTATCAGTTTGAGAATGTTTCCTCCTATTCCTAGTTTGCTGAGAGTTTTTTTTTTTAAATCATGAATGAATGTTGAATTTTGTTTAAAAATCTGGATTTCCCCCCTTTGTTCTATTAACATAGCAAATTAAAATTATTGATTTTCTAATGTTAAGTGAACCTTGCATTCCTGAGATAAATTCTACTTGCCCTGTGCATATATGACTCTGAGCTAAGTTTCTACACAGAATTTGGGGCTCTACTTTGGCTCTCTTCTTTCTGGAGTTCTTTTTTCACTCTCTGGTAATGCTAGTTGCCCCAGGCTTCTTTACCTGGTACATCTAACCTAAAAGATAGTGGGATTTTTATTGGAGTTTTAACTGTTTTGCACCACTGTTGCAGTGACATTGGCTGCTGCATTCTGGGCAAAGACCCCAATGTGAAAAACTCACTCCACGCCAGTCTCCTGTTTCAATAACAAATTTCAGCAATTCAACTGTGTAGCAATTATATACAATCTTTTTACATTTTTCTGGATGTTACCAGCATTTGAATTTTTTAAACAAGTAACTAATGTGTTTTGTAGCATTTTGATCATACAGTAGTTTCCATTTATGCGCTGCCCTTTTCAAGTCATCCTATAAGCTAACATAGGTTTTTAATGTTGTTTATCTTGTGTGTTATTCTCTGTAAGTATAGTGCTAAAACATTCTGACTTTAAAAACAATATAAGTTACAACACTGACAACATAAAGGAAAAAAATCATGTCTATCTCAGTACATCCATTAAAAACTGTTTGATAAATTGTAATGCTTATTCATGATTTTCAACAACTCCTGGGAAAAATAGGAATAGAAGGAACTTCAATCTGATAGAAGATTTAAAACAACAACAATAATAAAATCTACAGCAAACATCATACTTAAGAGTAAAATATTGCAATATTTTTCCTTGGAACCAAGAACAATACAAGGATGTACACTTTAGTCACTTCTATTTAATATTGTACTAGAGATCCTAGCCAGTGCAATAAGACAAAATAAATAAATAAATAAGATATACCAGGATTGGAAAAGAGGATATAAAACTGTCCTTATTTTCAGATGGCATTATTGTGTAAGTAAAGTACTCAACAAACTATTCAAATTAATAAGTGAATTTATCAAGGTCACTGAATAAATAAAAGGTCAATGTATAAAAATAAGTTGTATTTCTGTATGCAAATAGAAAAGAAAAATATTAAAAGATACCATTTATGGTAGCATTAAAAATCCTCAAATACCAGGGAATAAATCTAACAAAAGATGAAGAAGATTGCTACACTGAGCACTACTACATTGCTAAGAGAAATTTAAAACAGCCTAAATAAAAGAAAATGTATGTTCAAGTCTTAGAAAACTTGGTATTATCTAGGTGTCAGTTATTCCCCAAATTGATCTGTGGGTTCAGTGACGTCCCAAACAAAATCCTCAGAGGTATTTTAATGTAGCTTGACAAGCTAATTCTAAAATTTATATAGAAATACAAAAGGCCAAATAGAGGTAAGAAAGTCTTGAAGAAAAAGAAAGCAAAAGGCTTACACTGCTGAATGTCCAGACAAATATAAGTTCTAGGAAATAAGATGGTGTGGCACTGGCACAGACTAACTAGACAAATAGCTAATTAAATACATTGGAGTCCAGAAACAGATGCACACACATATCATCATTTTATGACAACAGTGGTACTACAATGCATTAAGGAAGGGATAGCCTATTCAAATTTGGTGTTCAGTCAATTTGCTATCCATATAGTAAAGAAATACATCTTGAATGCAGTCTCACAACATACACAAAAATCTGTTCAAACTCAGTTATAAATCTCACTATGAAATTATAATAAAGCCTCCAATTCATAAGAAAACATCTGAGAATACCTTCATGACCTTGTGGAAGTCAAATAAAAGTCTTATAGAACACAGAAAGTATTAATCATAAATGATTAATTAATTGGATGACAATTAATTGAGAACCTCTGTTCATCAAAACTTTACAATAAGAGCAACCCACAGAAAGTAAAGATATTGGGCTATATCTAGGTAGCAAAAAACTAATATCTGGAATACACATACCACCCCTATAAATAAATAAATAAATAAGGATAGAAACTAACAGAAAAATGGACCAAAGACTTGAGCAGGCACCTCACAAAAGAGGATGTCCAAATACCAATAAACCTATGAAAAAGTGTTCAACGTCTTTTGACATTCAGGAATGAAAATTCAAACTGCAGCGTGATACCACTGCACATCCACCACACTAGCTGAACTGAGAAAGATCAACAATAACAAATGCTGATGAGGTGTAGAACAAATGAGACACACACTGCTGATAGAAAAGAGTGAGAAAGAGAAAATACCAGTTAGAAAGCAATTGCAGAAGCCAGGTGGGAGACGATAAAGCTTAAACCAGGCTTGGAGAAGTGGAAATGTGGATATAATTAGCCATGATGCCCCACTCTCATCATCTGGGTTCTTCAGTATCCTTCTACTTATCTCCCTACAGTGCATTTAAACTAGGGTTCCTGCATGTGAGAAGAACATTACACAGTATGGAGAGCTCAAGGAAGCATCAAGTGCTGACACTGGCTGTGAGACACTGTTAAACACTAATAACCAAAACATCACCCTACAGTTAGCCAAACCATTGCCAGACAAAGTGAAGAGTCAAATATAGATGTAAACACGCAAGGGTGAGGCTTGAGCCTGAATGTTTAAAGTATACTTCTCAATGCCAAGTTGTTTACCAGAATTGTATACCAGTAGATTGTTTACCAGAGCTATCACATTTAACCACTCCATCAGTATCATGAATAAATAAGAATAGACTCAATAGGTAGGGAAATTGCTAAAACCTGATTGACAGAACAGAACAAGCAGCCAGGTTAGCCTAAAATCTGCCAAACTGAGACCTACAATCTCCAGGTGGTAAGTCCAACTGCTAACTGATTACTGTAATCAGCCAGCCCTAAGAAGCCCAAATTCTGATTGGTTTAAGATAGATTTTAAACTCAGTCCTGATCAATTAGAGGTTGTGAGATAATCTACTCAGAAATTAAATTGTGTTTCTGACCTGGACAACATAAACATAGTATCATAAACTTTAAAAATCACATTTATGAAAGAAAAGCACTCTGAAATGCAAAGCTGGTACTGGTGGTGAGTGTGTGAGAAGCCCTCATACAGCATTATTTTCACAGGACAGTTTTTTTGTTTGTTTCTGGATTTGGAGGGGGGTTGTTTGTTTTTTGTTTTGGTTTGGTTTTTTTAAGTTGGAATCTCATGCCATCGCCCAGGCTGGAGTGCAGTGGCACACCCATAGCCACCCCAGCATTGACCTGCCAGGCTCAGGCATTCCTTCTGCCTCAGCCATCCAAGTAGCCAGAACTATAGGCGTGTGCTATCATGCCCGGCTAATTTTTTTTATTTATTGTAGAGACAAGGTCTTGTCAAGTTGCCTGGGCTGGTCTCGAACCTGCAGGCTCAGGCAATCCACTCGTCTCGGCCTCGCAAAGTGCTGAGATTATAGGCTGAGCCACTGAGCCACTGAGCCCGGTCAGTTTGCAAATTCTACAGCACTCTATGAAATAAACCACTGGGGCCAGGTGCGGTGGCTCATCCTGTAATCCCAGAACTTTAGGAAGCCAAGGCGAGAGGATTTGCTTGAACTCTGGGGTTCAAGACCAGACTGGGCAACTTTTTGATACCTCGTCTCTAC
>CAUYQG010002705.1:0-47446 GCA_963574415.1 Tarsius wallacei
CTCCGGCGATCCTTCCGCCTCAGCCTTCCAAGTAGCTGCAACTACAGGCGCGCGCTACCATGCCCGGCTGATTTTTTGATTTAATGTAGAGATGAGGTCTCGCTTGCCCAGGCGGGTCTCTAACCCACGGGCTCAGGCAATCCACTCACCTCAGCCTCCCAAAGGTGCGGGATTACAGGCTGAGGCACCGAGCCCGGCTTCATTTGAACACTTTTACAGAATATTGGGCCATTGCTTAAAAGTTAACTTCTTTAGGGTGAATAACTTTGGGAAGGAATCTCCTACATCACAGAAAACCAAAATACAAATCAAGGTAACACGTGTCGACATATGTTAAATATACTAAAGCCAAAATAGAAGATCTCATCAGAGCACACTTATCCCCTTTAGAGTTTTAAACATTATGGATGTGAACAGGGTACTAATTTCACTTATCAGAATATGCAATGCTGAGTTCTTGAATAAGGCAATCAACTGGAACTTTCACAATTTCTACCAGCCTTAGGCTATAGGCATGATAGAGTATTATACTGGCTTTTATAAACATATCCAAATTAAATTAAATGAAATATGGTGTGTTATAGTCAGCAGTCAAAAAGCAGGGATGAAACATAGCAAAGACTCTGTTACCATGTTTAGTAGCTGATTGATGTCAGTTTTCAATTACACGTTTTTCTTTTTCCCCTGTGTCCCATTTGTCCATAATCTGATAAGAAAGCTTGAGTTCTTTGTCCTTTGGTGCTAGTGAAAGAATCAAACCACATAAGCCTCTTCCCACGCAGGGGAACTCTTATTCCGAGTCCTATCTCTGAATTATAGTACAAATTTTGAGACCTTTTTTTCTTGCTCTTTCAAACCATTTTGGACCTGCTGGAGAGACCTGCTGTTTTTCCTGACTTCAATCAGATATGTAAAATACTTTTTCAGCTGGGCTCAGTGGCTCAGCCTGTAATCACAGAGCTCTGGGAGGCCAAGGTGAGTGGATTGCCAGAGCCTGCGGGTTCGAGATCCCCTTGGGCAACTTGGCGAGACCTCTTCTCTACAATAAATCAAAAATTAGCCGGGCGTGGTAGCGCGCGCCTGTAGTTCCAGCTACTTGGAAGGCTGAGGCAGAACACCGGAGCCCAGCAGGTCGAGGCTGCGGTGGCTGGGAGCGGCCATTGCACTCCAAACTGGGTGACAGAGTGAGACTCCAACTCAAAAAAACCCCACATTTTTTCATATCCTCTTGGTTTGTGTGTGTAGAATCGTCAGTCTCAATATCTGAACTGAATTTTTGATGCAGGAGTGACCATTGTGCCCTCTCAGGCTGAATACAACAGGATAGTAACAGAATCCTGTGCATATTAGATGAGTTAAAATATATGAAGCACTTAAGGCAGTGTGTAGCCTATATCAAATGTTCACTGCTATTTGTAGATGCCATGCGTCACTCCTCTCCCTCCTGGTGTGTTGACATCTGAAACATTATGTTAGGGTGAACATGGTTTTTGGTGAGAGACATAAACATTTAAAAAATTTTTTTCCCAACTCTGGAAGCAGTAAATCAACCCTGGAACAATATTAAGATATATGGTTGCAACTGCAGTAGCAGTAAAACAGAGGTACATATCTTTTATATAGTAGCCTAACATCCATTTGAAAAGCATGAATGTAAAATATATGACTTATGTCTCATTCTGAACAATTCAGCCTCTTATTTCCAGTTTTCCAGTCTTGACATTCCAAATTTGTGACACCAGCCCTGACCCTCAGATACATTACAGGAACTGGTATAGAAACTGACCTCAAAGCAATTATTCTTCTAGGCATAAAACAAATAAGATATAGAATTTCTGGTTCTACCTACTCTGAGAATTTCCTTGGCCTCACATTCCTTAGGGCTACAACCACAGAGAAACTCACTTTGTCATCGTGCTGACATATCAAGTTGAATCTTCTGTAAATTGAACTCAGTTTGCTTTTTTCTTTTTTTCCATGAGTGATCAAGTGAAGTAGATCATTTAGATTGGTTTGCTCAATATTCCTTCTAACTCTCTTCCAAGATACTAGGATTCCAGTCCTGGCTTTTGTTCTACTAAAAGAATACTGGTGTATGACTTGAATTTATAATTGACTCACAGAGGGAGTGATGGATGGCAAAATGCATCAGTTTTGCGGATTCGCTTTAGGTCATGGTAGAAATAATTCTACGTCCAGAAGCAATGAAAGTATCCTCTTACTCAACAGGCAGTGTTCATATTCTACAGCTTGACTCCTTGATAGCTTCATTCTGCAGTATGGCACTGTAAAAAGTTCCTGAATATTTGGTTTAAGGTTTACCCTCCTATCCCTTCCCCAGACACCTCAATATTAGATTTATAATTCAATATGTAATAAAAGTTATTTTCCCCAGATAATGAACTACAGAAAATTCTCTTTTTAGTACCCAAACTCTGTTTAATAGAACAACTCACTTTAAAAAATGGGTTGTTTTTCATAGCTGAATGATTTTAAAACAGCAAGAATTTTGTTAACATTGGAACATGGTAATTGCTGGTCATTACTATGTGCTGATATCTTAGGTACTTAGGTACTTACATTATCCCTGTGGTCAACTGAAATAAAGTATAAAATAAAGGCAACACTTTAGTAAAGTGTATAGCATCTACTATAAACAAGTTTTCCAATAAACAGTAGATATGAGTTCTGTGGGATGAACACACATAATTTAAAGAAAATTGAAAACTCATGATTTGAGTATTTTGGTTCAGGAATGGTTGCTTGATCAGGAAATGTTTATTACTTCCTTTGATCATTTAGACATAAGACTCATATAGTAAAAAAATCAGATGCAAAATCTGGTCCTTCAGATTGCTGATTGAAGTCTAGATTGAATTTGTGGCTTTACAATAACTGTTATGTGACCCTCAAAGTACTAATTGGAAAAAGGTTGAACATTGAGATTAAAGAATGAGATTATTAGTGAAAATTGGAAGACAATGAATAATACAAATTCTAAAATCTCTCTGAATCATTTTGTCCACAAAAGCTGATCTGCTTCCCTTTTTTGATGAAACTGTTCTGCTCTTATTTAAAACAACTAATAATGTCTTCATCCAAGAGTATCATCTTGTGAATTCTATACCTTCCACCATAGCTCTATTATTACCAACCTATATTTTTTCTAAACCTGTAATATGAGTTAGACAAAGTATGTCTCAGGAGATCAGTACAAAGTCTAAACCAAAGTAGAAGAAGGCAGGGGGTCAGACAAGGAAGGAAAAAAGTCAGATTTAAATAGAATTGATATTTTTGATATGGAAGTAATTGATCAAAACTACTCTTTAAACATATTGGTTCAAGAGTGAGAATGGTTCTAATTGTTTGCTAAACTGAATGACTAAAATATGTATTTAATACCTATGCTAAATCCATTTGAGATGCCAAATATTGCTTTTAACAAATAGAAGAAGGAATCTGAGACTTAAGAAAATAAAAATGGTAGAGAAGTTTTATTAATATACTAATCAACAACTTACCTCAAACTATATCTGTGAAGGTATCAGGTGATACCTCTTTTCACTATGTAATGATAAATTCACTGGTATGAAGAAAACAGCATTTATGTAGAATTCTCTAGTATTTTCTGATTTAAGTCATGAACAAAAGTGGGATTCAAATAGCTCCCAAAATTCCAGAAAAAAACAATGAAACCACATTGTGGCAGAGACAATGAGCACACTTACTTATGAATGGCAAGGTGGCCCTGGACAACTTAATAGGCAGAACAGCTAAAGTGGTAAAGAGAATGCTTTGCTCAAATGGCTTCTCATTGATACATAACTAATAATAGAGTCCTTGGGACTAAAATAAATTATATATTTGAGTGACACCATAGAAAATAACATCTAGTTTGGTAAAGAAAGTCCACACTTAAGTCTACCCGGAGACACATAGCCCACTTACAGTTAACTGATCATATAAATGCCTATATAAACACCTTTACAAAACACAAAAAGAATTGTGGTGACTATATAATAAAGTAACGACCCACAAGAAAAGGAAAAACGCTATATTATAATACCAACAAAATTTGGAAGTCAGATGACAGATAATTAAGACCCAGAAAACTGAATATTATAATAGTAAGAGACAAAGTTGCAAACACAATTTACAATAAAGAGCCCTTACAGGGCTCCAGAAATAACATCAACAGTTATCTTTGCTTCTGGGCTGAAGAGAACTGTATTAAGTAGTGAAACTCAAGTAAAAAAAAAAATGATTAAAAGCAGTTAGATTTATATATTCTCTCTAATCTGTGGCACTAGATGATTATATCCCATTGCAGCATTTTTGGAATTTATTTTCTAAGAGGTGATTCATCACATAAAAGGGAGCTTCCATAAGATTATCAGTTGATTTCTTAGCAGAAAATTTTCAGGGCAGAAAGGAGTGAATAATATACTCAAAAGCTGTTAGAAAAAATAAACCTGTCAAACAAGAATATTGTATCTGACAAAACTCTTTTTCAAAAAGGAATGAAAAAGTAATACTTTCCCAGATAAACAAAAGCCAGAAGAGTTTATTACCACATACTTTCTTTACAAGAACTATTAAAGGAAGTTTTTCAAGTTGAAATAAAAGGATAGTGAACAGCAATACAAAGTCACATAATATACAAGTTTCCCTGGTAAACATAAATACAGGGACAAAGACAGTATTTTGTACTTTAGTTATGTTTGATACATGGAATTTTAATGACATAAACATTAAAAAAAACTAGAAATGTTTGCTAATGGTATGCTATATATAAAGATATAATTCTTGACATGAATAACAAAAATGTGGGGGTAGAGCTGTAAAGTAGAAAAGCTTTTATGTGTTATTAAAGTTAATTTTTATCATTCTAAATAGAATGCTATAACTTTAATATCTTTTATGAAATTACTATGGTAACCACAAAGAAAATATCTTTATAGTTTATACATAAGAGAAAATTACTAGAGAATCAAAGTATAGCACTACAAAATAATCAACAAAACATAAAGAAAGACATTAAGACAGAAAATAAGGTACAAAAATTAACAAGACCTGTGGAAAGCAATTTACAAAATGGCAAAAGTAAGTTCTTTCCTAATAGTAATTAATTTAAATGTAAGTGGATTCAAATTTGCAATTAAAAAAATGTAGATTAGCTGAATGGATTTTAAAAAATAAAAACAAAACCACGATCCAGCTATATGCTGTCAGCAAGAGGTTCATTTTAAATCTAAGGTCACACATAGGTTACAAGTGAAATGACAGAAAAATATATTCTATTTAAATAATAACCAAAGAGACTAGGAATAGCTATGTGAAAACTTATATCAAACAAATAGACTTAAAGCAATTGTTACAAAAGACAAAAGATATTATATAATGAGAAAGGGTCAATTCACTAAGACGATACAGCAGTTATAAATATTTATGCAGCAAGCTTTATAGCTGCTAAATGTATGAAGCAACTTTGAATGTTGAAAGAACAAATAGATAACAGCTTAATAATAGTAAGAGATTTTACTATACTTTCAGAGGCAGATAAAGCATACAGGATAAGAAAATAAATATCATGTACAACACTACAAGCAAGTTGGACATAACAGATATATATAGAAAACTGCTCCCAATACCACTAGAATAAGCATTTTTTTCAAGGGCACATGAAACAATTTCCAGGAAAGAGCACATAGTAGGCCACAAAAGAAGTCTTCGCAAATCTAAAAAGATGGAAATTATGCCAGGTATCTTTTCCAATCGCTATTAAGTGAAACTAGAAATCAATAGCATAAGAAAAAATTTTAAATGTATAGTTATGTGGAAATTAAATGACATACTCTTCAACAATAAAAAGGTAAAAGTAAAAGTCATAAGAATATTACAAAATATGTTGATTGTTATAGCTGCTTGGTGATTTGACCCAGTGAAAATGAAAATACAACATACCAAATTTATTGGATGAAGTAAAGACAGTGTTAAGAGGAAAGCTTATAGCTATAAATGTATATATTTAAAAAGAAGATAGATTTCATGTTAACAACCAATGTAGCTTTACTCTTTAAGAAATTAGGAAAAGAAAAATCTGACCAGACTTCTCTGTAAGTCCTGGTCCCCTCTCCAATCTGGGGAAAGTGGATCCTCCTCTCTTTCTCTCTAATCTACTCTCTAAATAAACTATATTTTCCAATTCAAAAAAGAAAAAGAAAAAACTAAGCCCCAAACAAACAGAAGGAAGGGAATAACAAAGATTAGAGACAAGCTTTTAAAAATTGAGAATTGGAAAACAATGTAAAAATCAATGAAACTAAAAATTGGTTTATTTTAATACAGATAACTAGAAAAAAAAGAGGCTCAAAATTCAGAAATGAAAAAGAAAGATTACAACAATGCTGCTAAAAAAATGGATAATGGGAGAATGCTATTCACAGTTGTATACCAACAAACCTAAAAGAAATGCATAAATTATCAGAAGCAACCTACCAACACTGAATCAGAAAGAAATAAAAAATCTGAACACACCAATAATAAGTAAGGAAATTACATCAGTGATCAATAATCTTTCAACGACAAAAAGTCCAGGGCAAAATGTCTGTACAGGAGAAGTCTACTAAACATTTAAAGATGAATTAATACCAATCATTCGAAAACACTTCAAAAAATTTAAAGAGGAAATATCTTCAAGCACATTATTTGAGGTCTAAATTTACCTTATCCCAAAGCCAAGCAGACACTACAAGAAAAGAAAACTGCAGATCTATATCCTTAATGAATATTGATGCAAAAGTCCTCAACAAAATGTTAACAAGCCAAATTAGCAGCATATTAAAAGGGTTATATGCCATAGTCAAGTGGAATTTATTCCTGGAATACACAGATGGTTCAAGACACAAATTAATCCACTGTAAAACAGAACATAAATAGAATGAAGAAAAAAATAGACATCACGTGATAATCTCACCTGATAAAGAAAAAACATTTGACAAAACTGCAAAAGATTTTATGAGGAAAGCCATCCAAAATATCTAAAAATTAACCTTCCATGCTACCCTGCAATCCCCCTTCTGGAGGCTTATACCCAGAGAAACTCAAATCATTCTACAAAAAAGATATCTGTGCACACACGTCTATTGCAGCACTATTCACAATAGCAAAAACATGGAACCAACTGTGCTGTCCACCCTAAGTGGACTGGATTTTAAAAAATGTGCTACACATACACAGTGGAATATTACACAGCCATACAAGAAGAGAAAAATTATGGACTTCACAGCAACTTGGATTGATTTAGAATTTATCATACTCAATAATCTATCACAGAAACAAAGAACTGAATACCACATGTACTCACTCATAAGTGAACCCTGAACATTTATCATAACACTATAAGAAAGGGATTGGCAGTAGCAGGACACTGCCAGGAGATGGGAATGGGGGCACATAATACCACAAAGTGTATCTGATACTAAACCAGGTGAAGCGAGGACCAATGGGAGGCCCCCAAATCACCTGTACATAGACCACCTGTGTACCTAATCCTGAATTGTACCCCACTCTTTAAAATAAAGTTTTTAATAAAAGATAAAAAATAATTTATGAAAAGTCTATAACTGGCATACTCAATAATGAAAGGTTGAAGAATTTTGCTCTAACATTAAGAACAAGATAAGGAGACCCGCCTGGGCAACTTGGCGAGACCTCATCTCCACAATAAATCAAAAAAATTAGCCGGGTGTGGTAAAGCACGCCTGTAGTTCCGGTTACTTGGAAGGCTGAGGTGGAAGGATCTCAGGAGCCCAGCAGGTCGAGGCTGCAGTGGCTGGGAGTGTGCCACTGCACTCCAGTCTGGGTGACAGAGTGAGATTCCAACTCAAAAAAAAAAAAAATAAGAAGAAGAAGAAGAAGAAGAAGAAGGTAAGGATACCCACTCTTACCAGTTCTATTCAATAGTTAATATATGGCAACAGCAACTCGGCAGCAAGAAAAAGAAATAAACAGCATCCACATTGAAAACGAAGATGCAAAAGCACAGACAACAAAAGCAAAAGTAGATACATGGGATTACATGAAACAAAAAAATTTGTGTCTCATCAGTGTTAAAGACAACTTATGGAGTGGGAGAAAATATTTGCAAAACACATATATGCTCAAGGGCTAATACTCAGGATACATAAAAATGCATTACATCTCAACAACAAGAAAATGAAATAACACAGTGAAAAAATGGTCCAAAAACTTGAATAGGTATTTCTCTAAAGATGATATAAAAATGGCCCAAAAAAACATGAAAAGATGCTCAACATCATTAATTGTCAGGGAATTACAAATCAAAACTACTATGAGCTAGTGCCATACATCTACTGTAATGGCTACAATCAAAATAAAACAACAAAAAAAATTTTAATGGCAAAAATGTGGAGAAATTGCAATCTTGTTTACTGTTGGAGGAATTGCAAAATGGTGCAACTGCTATGGAAAGCAATATGGAATTTCCTCCAAATATTAAAAATAGATCTGCTACATGAGCTGGAAATTCTACTTCTGGGAATATATCCTCCAAAATTGGCAGCATCATCCCAAAGTATATTTGCACAACTATGTTCATAGCAGTAGTTACAACAGTTAAGTGATAGAAGCAACCCACATGTCCATTGGCAGATGAATGGATAAATAAAATGTGTTTTATGCACATGATAAAATACTATTCAGGGCAACCCCTTTGGGTCCCCTCCCACTGTGTGAGCCTCTTTGTTCTCTCAATAAATCCTGCTTTCCAAAAAAAAAAAAAATACTGTTCAGCCTTAAAAAAAAGAAAATGTTATCACATGCTACAACATGGATGGACCTTAAGGATATCATGCAAAGTAAATTAAGCCAATCACTAAAAAACAAACAGTATGTAATTCTACAAATATAAGGTATCTAACATAGTCAAATTCATAGAAACAGAAAGAAGATTGAGGGAAGGGGAAAGGTAAGTTGTTCTGAGTAGGTATCAAGTTTTAGATCTCCAGGATAAAATTGTTGTGGAAATCTGTTTCATCATTATTTGAATATACTTAGCACTATTGAGCTATGCACTTTTAAAAAAATCAAAATGGTAAAATTTATGTTATTTTTTAGCCATAGCAAATAAATCTGAAGTGAGGTCCTTTAAAATTTAAAAATAAAAACCCATAAATACTATTAACAAGATGTGAGTATAGAAAAAAGGCATTTTTATACATGAGTAATCACAAACAAATTACCTCAAACAGATCCTTTCAGAGCAAGCTCCTGGAAGACACATTTTCCAAAACAGGGAAGGAAAGTATACCATGAAGCAGAATACACAAAACCCCCAAAATGGAACCTCCAATACAGGAGTTAGATAATAGATATTCTCAGGCTAACAGATAAGGTGTACGTCATTATGAAAAATAATTTACCAAGATTAAAGGGTCTCAAACTTTGTCATTAAATCAGTGCATGACTTACAAGATCTTTCTAGTTCCTCCAACAATGGGTTATGCTGGAGATTTCTAAGATGGAGATTCGAGGTGGTTCAGAAATATGAGAACATTTAGAATGGCAAAGAAAGATTAACAAATGAAAACTAAGAAAGCTTATTTTAAAGAGAGCTTAGCAAGTTTAGTTTGAAGGGAAATGATCTGGACAAACAAGCAAGATCAGTACAGTAAAATATGCATAGATATTGATAAAACACTGAATTCATAGGGAAGATAATAAGTGAGCCTCCACCTTCCCCACAATAAAATGCTTTACAAGTGGTAGGAGGAACTTGACTATGAATTCACATGATTAAAATAAATACTTATTGCATTAAAAGAAAACAAAGCTTCTTGGTAGCACTTTTGCATGACTACAGTAAAAAACAATAAGAATGAGAGCAGGCGTGCTGAATCAAACAATATATGATGCAACAGAATTATCTGGCCTTTGGCCAAATATGAATAGAACACAATATGTCCACCCATTTGTGAGTTTGCTGTTGAAAATGGTTCCCTTCATCACGCTCTGGACAAGCCTATATATTTGACTTCACAATCATCAGTAGGTACTAAGGTTGGTGATGTTTGGATATTTTCTTTTTAAATATACAACCTATAGGTTTTTGTTATGTTTGCTACTTTCAATAGTGCTTTCTAAAATAGATATATGTATCCTGTATCCAAAAGTGGAGGAAAGATGGTGGGGACCTGAGACTTATAAGGAAGAAAAAAAAAAGAAGCAAACATTCTGATGAGCATTAGAAACAATGATTTAGAGTCATTATTTTCTGTTTGACACTTGCCATATGAATAGAGTAGCTAATAGTAAATTCAACTGATTGAGAGATAATCCATAAATTAGCTGCTTAAAGGCTATTTGGAGACTCATCTCCCTTACATTTTTCCCTTTAACAACTTGTTTTGTCCTTATTTTAACAAGATGGATGGCATATTGTGATCTTTTTCCGATTCCTAGACTTCAGCAGGAAGCTCGCTTGCAGCTGGAATTTGTAATGTGCTGATGCATCCCAGGACTTTCTTTGGTTACATGTGGCACTTCAAAGGATGTTCAATAAAACCAATAGACAGGATCCCGGGACAGTCTCAGAATGGCAAAGAGATCAACATGTGAGGTGCTGTCTTTGAAGAAACACATGTAGCAGTAGACGTCAGAGCTTTGGTACATATGGTATATTTTACTTAAAGAGCCAACTTAACATACAAAGAAGAACCTGGGAAGAATTAGAGTCCCAAACAGCCTCTTTCACTGAGATGAGAAATAACTTTCTTTGTTATTTAAACATATACTGCAGAACCAGTTATGATATTTAAATTTAGCAAATGCAGCACGAAAAGAGAAAGATGAAACAGATAAAACAGTTCCAGAAAAATAGCTGAGGCCACATACTGTTCACTTTTAAAGAAAAACGCATTATATATTCTAAAATAAAATAGTACCTATAATAACAAAAGTAACTTTATTATTTACATAAAAATAAAACTCATGTTACAGCCTTCATTCTCTATAATACCTACATTATTTTCTGATAATTATTTAATGGGGAGAAAGGCGCATTACCCTTTCAGATCACCAGCTGCAATCAAGTCCAGAATATCTAAATGGTTATACATCTGTACTTCATTCTTGACACAATGTAATTATATCACGTCTGCAGAGGACCATAACAACAAGTCTGATCAAGAAAAGATGTTTTCAAACCAATTGATTGGTTTTGGACAATTAAATAAGCCATTATTAATTGAATATGTTACTTTATTATCAGTAGCTTTCTTTAGATTAAATCATTTATATAGTTTAAAGCCACATTTTTTTTAGGTATTTGATTGATTTAGAGTTGATTTTTTGTGTATGCTGATAGGTAGGGGTCTTATTTTAAGCTTCTGCATTTGGTCAGCCAGTTTTCCCAGCACTATTTACTAAATAGTTTCTCCTCTCCCCCGTAGTTGTTGGTGGAGGCTTTGTAAAAGATGAGTTGGTTGAGAAACTGGGGTTTTGCTTCTGGAATTTCTATCCTGCTCCATTGGTCTATATGCGTATTCTTGTACCAATACCAGGCTGTTTTGATTATTGTAGCATTATAGTAAAGTTTAAAGCCTGGAAGTGTGGTACCTCCCATTTTTTTTTCTTTTGCTAAGGATTGATTTGGCTATTTGTGGTTGTTTATGTATCCATATGAATTTCTGTAATATTTTTTCCAGAAGATTGATACTGGTAATTTAATGATTTGCGCTGAATTTTTAGATTGCCTTTGGTAGATTGGCCGTCTTAACAATGTTGATTCTTCCTATCCATGATCATGGAATATTTTTCATTTGTTTGTGTCTTCATGGATTTCTTTGAGCAGTGTTTTGTAGTTTTCATTGTATAGGTCTTTTATTTCTTTGGTTAGGAAGATACTGAGGTATTTAATTTGTGTGTGTGTGTGTGTGTGCGCGCGCGCGCGTGTGTGTGTGTGTGTGGCTATTGTGAGTGGGATTGTGCTTTCATTTGAGTCTCTGTTTGTTCATGTATAAGAAAGCAACTGTCTTTTGCACAATTATGTTGTACCTGAGACTTTATCAAAGTCCTTTATCAGTGCAAGGAAGTTTTTGGCAGATCTCTTCAATTTTTGAGGTACAGGATCATATCAGCAAAGAGGAATAATTTAACTTCCTCTTTTCCTATTTGGACACTCCACATGTCCTTCTCTCGTCTAATTGCTCTAGCTAGGACTTCCGCACAAGGTTGAACAGGTGGAATGAGAGTGTGCAGCCTTGTCTTGCTCCAGTTTTCTGGGGAAATGCTTCCAGTTTCTGTCCATAAGTGGACCTTGAACATTTACCATAATACTACAAGAAAGGCATTGGCAGTAGCGGGACACTGCCAGGGGAGGGAGGAGAGGCACATAATATCACTAAGGGTACCTGATCTCAAACCAGGCAAAGTGAGGCTCAAAGGGAGGGCCAAATTTTACCTGTTTGATTACCACTTTTATACCTAATCCTGAATTGTACCCATATCTTTAAAATAAAAAAAATGAAAATTAAAAAAAAGAAAAGAAAACCTGTAAAAAAAATAGTTTAAAGCCTTTGGATAAGAAATACTTGCTCAATCTGGATGAGCATTCTTGAGATGCAAAGTTTTAGAAAAGAATAGATTACAGTATAAGTTTTTATGATGTAGGGGGAAGAAAAATTAAAATAAATCTCTAGTATTAGCCGGGCTCGGTGGCTCAGCCTGTAATCCCGCGCCCTTGGGAGGCTGAGGTGAGTGGATTGCCTGAGCCCGAGGGTTCGAGACCCGCCTGGGCAAGCGAGACCTCATCTCTACAATAAACCAAAAAATTAGCCGGGCGTGGTAGCGCGCGCTTGTAGTTCCAGCTACTTGGAAGGCTGAGGAGGAAGGATCACCGGAGCCCAGCAGGTCAGGCTGCGGTGGCCGGGAGCGGCCACTGCACTCCAGTCTGGGCGACAGAGTGAGACTCCAACTCAAAAAAAAAAAAAAAAAAAATCTCTAGTATTGCATTGACTAGAAAAATTACTTTTAAATTAAAACTAAGTTATTAATAATGTTAAAATAGTATAAGATCTTCCAAATATGGTGGCTAAAAATCAAAATGGAATCGTTTTGAGAAAAACAGTCATATTAGTCAAGAACTCTTATAGCAAATATTAAATTGTGGTAACTGTAATGAGCAGTTTTTATTTTATTTTATTTTATTTTATTTTGAGTTGGAGTCTCACTCTGTCATCCAGACTGGAGTACAGTGGCCACTCCCGGCCACCACAGCCTCGACCTGCTGGGATCCAGCGATCCTTCCGCCTCAACCTTCCAAGTAGCTGGAACTACAGGCACGCGCTACCACGCCCGGCTAATTTTTGATTTATTGTGGAGATGAGGTCTCGCTAAATTGCCCAGGCGGGTCTCGAACCCACGGGCTCAGGCAATCCACTCACCTCGGCCTCCCAAAGCGCGGGATTACAGGCTGAGCCACCGAGCCCGGCTAATGAGCAGTTTTTAAAGTATCTTTTCTTTTTTCCTATCTTGGGCCCCTGGAAATATATTTAAAATTAATCATTTAAATTTATATAATTTAAAATTATTCACTCAAATGAAAGGAATAAAAATAAAATAGTTACCATAAATATATATTATGATTACAAAGATACATGGTAAAAACAAACAAAAAAAACAAAATAATGATGTTTAACAACTGAAAAATCAGCAGAGAAAGGAAAACTTCAAGACCAAATAGATCCCTGGACTTCTCAGTAACTTTAAAGTCTTGAGCATCTTTTGAAGAAAGACCCCTGACAAATTTCACATTTAATCAACTGCCTAGTTCAGGCTCCACTCTACAGTTGCTGATTACATCCAAAGATTAATTTATTTTGTGTCAGTTAAAAAAAATCTGTGAAGCATATGTGACACATACATATTAATAACTATAATATATTGACTACAATATATATTAATTATAATAAAACATATATCAATTTTCCCACTATCTAGTTTAAAACATAACACATTCCTAAAATCATTCAAGCTTCCTGAGTTGCTCATTTATATTTCATCTTCTTTCCTTCCCTCCATGAAGTAAATATTATTCTCAATTTGGTTTTTTTATTTTCCTTTGACATGTTTTGCAGGCTTGTTATAAACGCATTTATACCTAATCAATAGATTGCTGTTTTTAATACCTAATCAGTACATTGCTGTTTTTAAGCTATCTCGTGTATTTGTTTTCTGATGACTCCATTTTCTCTATCTTGTTTCCAAACACCTTCTCTGAGAAAAAATAACTGGAAAGATAACATTATTTTAGTAAATATTTAATTATATATATCTATAATTCAAAATACAGGAATTCTGTTATTTTTGCAAACCATTTCTGACTACTCTTCCTTAATTTTCTTATTTGTCACATTAAGTAGCACATTAAGTATACTTTATATAACATATCCATGGACCATCTGAAGGAAATTAGCATATGATATATAATACTTATTCAAGAAATTAAGACCGCAAGAAAGCAACTCTTCATTTTAGCAAAATTAAATTATCAGTCATATACATATTTTTGTGGCATATTTTTTCTTTCTCCGTTCAGAATATTCTTTCCATTTCTAGTCTATAGGTTTTTCAAATTCTCCAGAATTAAGCCACTTATTAATATTCTAAACAGGCCCATATTTAGAGTCACATTGTTTTGTGAATATGCTACTTAAATGAGAAAGTTAAAGTAGAGTGGTTATAAATGGTTTGCAAAAATGGCAAATACAGAGTCCTAGAATTTTGGATACATCCATTCTGCCCACTGTACAGCTACCATCACTTCTCATTTTCAGCTTTTCTTTACTATTCTCTCTACAATGAGATTAATATTTTAGAAGATAAAACATAAAAGACAAATGTCTAGGCAATAAGATTCTTCAATTAAGACCTAAGCTGGCTGGGCTCAGTGGCTCAGCCTGTAATCCCAGCACTTTTGGAGGCTATGATGAGTAGATTGCCTGAGTCCGAGGGTTCAAGACCAGCCTGGGCAGCATGGCGAGACCTTGTCTCTACAATAAATAAAAAATTAGCCAGGTGTGGTAGCACGTGTCTGTAGTTCCAGCTACTTGGAAGGCTGAGGAGGAAGCATCACCGGAACCCAGCAGGTCAACTCTGAGGTGGCCATGAGGGTGCCACTGCACTCCAACCTGGGTGACAGAGTGAGACATCCACTCAAAAAAAAAAAAAAGGAAAAAGAAAAAGAAAAAGAAAATACCTAAGCTATACCTTGTCCCCTACTTTTTATAATGTGCTCATGGAACATCTAGGGGAAATTAGTATGTGCTGTAGAATACGTATTCAAGAAATTAAGGCCATTAGAAAGGAACTCTTCATTTTAGCAAAATTAAATCTCCAGTCTTATCTGAGTCTGTGTCTAATCTTCCTCTACCCAGAAACAGTGGAGGAATGACGATTACTTCTTTTTTTTTTTTTTTTTTGAGTTGGAGTCTCACTCGGTCGCCCAGACTGGAGTGCAGTGGCCGCTTCCGGCCACCACAGCCTCGACCTGCTGGGTTCAGGCGATTTTTCCGCCTCAGCCTTCCAAGTAGCTGGAACCACGGGTGTGCGCTACCATGCCCGGCTAATTTTTGATTTATTAGAGGTGAAGTCTCGCCAAGTTGCCCAGGCGGGTCTCGAACCCGTGGGCTCAGGCAATCCACTCACCTTAGCCTCCCAAAGCGCTGGGATTACAGGCTGAGCCACCGAGCCCGGCTGACGATTACTTTTAAGGCTAGTCTTCAACTTTAGACAAAAAGTATTCACATATATTTTTTTGCTTACATAAAATCTTAATTAATTTTGACAGCCTACATAAACTAACATATTTTTAAGTTGCTATTTTAAGTATTTCACCATGAGTTTCAACAGTTGAGAAAGTGATATTTATGATACATTAACAATATGATATTCTTTTTAATGGTAAATGTCTTTTTAAAGGGTACATAAGATTTAAGTGCCATAATATATAATTATTATATATTTTAAAATTGTATGAAGGTCTTTTTTAACATGTGTTTATTTTTCACCTGTTTTTCATGGACTGTGTACATACATATCACTTTTATTTTCCTCATGGAATTTTATACTTTTTCAACAAATTATACACGTATTGCAAAGAATATGTATCTGAACACAAAATATTTTTCAATGGTACATTTAAGTTGAATGTATATATTTGAAATTTTGTGAATTAATGTATGTCTTTTTACTTTAAGGTTGAAATTACATTGAGTTATACTTATTTTATTAATTTGCAATCCATCATTTTAGCATATAGCTAAATTACAATTTAATAAACAATTGTTAAACATATGATATTTCATTGAGAAAACATTTTTTAAAGATGAATGTGTTTATTGTTTTTCTAATGGTTCATAGTTCATGTATCCTTGTGTTAATATGGCACTGCCATTAATAAAACTGTTACTACATATTATTTATTTTTAAATACAACGTGTAAATGTTAACAAAATGTATGCACATTATGTATATATGCACATGCATACATAATAAAGTCAGAGGATATTCATTTAATGAATACTAGTCAATTATTTAAAAATTATTATAGTTATGCAATGCAATTCAATGTTGATCTATAATTCAATATTATTTTTAATGATCTGCCAACTAATGACTCAATTAGGTCTTCCTTACATTTCTTGAGAGAAAATCATTGGAAACCATTTACCTTAAAATATATACTTTTTTATGATTGAAGTCTTTCTCACTTAGGAAATCTGGTAAATTTGCCAAAACTGCTTTCAAAAATATTCTCTGTTCTCTATATGGTTCTATTACTCAAAGGTACATACTGAACTCAATAAACAATAAATATTAGCTCAGCTGAAATATTTTTTACTACCTAATACTCCGACAATTTAAATATTCTTAAAATATTATTGTATTTTTGTGGGATATGATTTTATCAAACTTGAAGTTTTATATTTAATTCAATCAATTTATGGGCACTAGCTGCCAAATCTTAAACTCTTCATTCAAAACAAAAGTACATTCTATCACAAATACAATTAAACATTTTTTATTTCAATATGCAAAGGTATGTTTTAAAAGAGCTTATTAGAAGTAATTCATGAATTATAGAACAAAAATAATATGATTAATTATTAAAATCTGTCACTTAAAATATTTAAATATAAATAATTTTTTAGCGTTTTAAATAAACCTGAAATAAAATTTTTATTGTTTGACATTATTATAATGACTACTTTTGTTTGATATATACCTAAAATAAGAAGTGAGAGATATGATCAAGATCACTAATTTTTCTTTTCTAAATATGTATATGTGTACACACATCATCAGCACATGAACATTTATTTAATTTCTTTTCTTTCTGATTTTTGAAAATAAGTAGTAGGTTCAAGACAATATCTTTTAAAAATACCATTAGACATAATAAACTTTAAAAAACTGCATTGGATGAGAAAGATATGTACTGTTAGGAAATATATCAGTCTGCTGCTAACCTATACATGCTTTTGATATTTGTTTATTAACATACATTTAATAAACATTTTACTTAAAAAATGTACTGCAAATGAAATAAATATTTTAATATGTTATTTAGTATAAAGGGCTTTAAATTTATGAGTGAAAATAGCCAGTAGACATCAAAACATATATTTCAATTTTCTTCTCGTACCCCACAAATTGGCATTTTGTCTAGTGTAGCTTGAAATTTTGGTAGTCGTGAAAACCTTCAGTTATTTCTATTAAGGAGTATCACCTTTAGATCTTTGTTGGAGTTTTTTTTTCAAGTTAATAATACATGCCAAAGGTGAGAACTGGGAATATGTGAAAAGAATAGTTTTTGCTCAAGTACAGAAAAAGTTATTTTTAACATTCATTATCTCTTACAGTTACTTTTTTTGTACTACTCAGGGAAATATTCTTCAAATATGATTCATATCACAATATATGACATTTTTCTTCTTCAGTTAAAGTAGTTGTAAAGGAATCAATAACTGGAGAATAAAAATCAATTTAAGGAAAAGTTCTGCACTTTATCCCTATCTATATCTCACTTCATATCATCTCAACATGGAAGAATGTACTTCATTTTTAATGTGAAGCATAACATTAATGGGGAGGGGGAGGGGGAGAGAGAAAGAGAGAGAGAGAGAGAGAGAGAGAGAGAGAGAGAGAGAGAGAGATAGGGAGAGAGACATAAAAAGTGAGAAAGCCCTATGCTGCAATATTGAATTATACTTAAATAACTTTGCTATTTGGTACTTCGGAAGTAATTCCACCCCAGAATTTACCATATTAAGATTTTGAATGGTGCCATTTGTTTGTAAAATATATATTGTGAGCTTAGAAGTATTTTCAGACACATCATTTTGAAGAGTTCATATGAAAATTGAGTTGCTGGAAATTCATTAATTTAAAATTGATTATGGCAAAATTCCCCTTGGAAATTTTTAACCCCCCAGAAGAAAAGCTGTACCCCAATGTAGAAAAAACTCTTCAAACCCATCTTTTTGCCATTGAAGGACATTCACTGTATCAGGTCTCTTGTTTGTTTTTGCATCACCATTTTTTTTTTTCTCTTCTGGCTCATGTTTATCAGGATTAATAAATTTTCTTTTTTTTTAATTTTAAAGATGTGGGGTACGATTCAGGGTTAAGTATACAAATGTTTGTTATGCTGGTACCCTTGTTAATGAGATGTGCCCCCTCTCTCTTCTGGCACTATTTCCCACTATTGCTAATCCCTTTCTTATAATATTTATGATCATTGTTCAAGGTTCACTTATGAGCAAGAACATGAGATAATTAGTTCTTTGTTTCTGTGATAGATCACTCAGTTTTAAAGACTCTAAGACCATCCAAGTTGCTATGAAGTTCATAATTGTGTCTTTCTTTATGGCTGCATAATATTTCATCATGCATATGTACCACATTTATTTTATCCAGACCAGTTTCTTGGGGCAGCACTGTTGGTTCTATGTTTTTGCTATTGTGAATAATGCTACAATAAACATTTGTGTTGCAGGTATTTTTGTCATAGAGTGATTGGATTTCCTCTGGGTTGATTCCTAGTAGGGGGATTGCAGAATGGTATAGAATGTCGATTTTCAGATCCTTTAGGACTCGCCACATTGTTTTCCATTGAGGTTGCACTAGTTTACACTCCCACCAAGAGTGTAGAAGTGTTCCCTTTTCCCCGAATTCTCTCCAGTATCTGTTGTTTTTTGAGTTATCAATGATGGGCATCCTGACTAGAGTTAGGCAGTATCTCAGGGTGGTTTTAATTTGCATTTCTTTGGCGATTAGTGAGACTGAGCATTTTTTTAATGTATCTGTTGGCTGGTTGTATATCTTCTTTTGATAAGTGACTATTCATATCTTTTGCCCACTTCATAATGGGGCTGCTTGTTTTTTTTCTTTTTGGCATGTTTGAGTTTCTTGTAGACCCTAGATTTAGGCCTTTGTCAGATATATAGTTGGCAAATATTTTTTCTCAGTCTGTGAGCAGTCTCCCTGCTCTATTGATGGTTTCTTTGGCTTTGCAAAAGATTTTCTGTTTAATTAGGTCCCGCTTGTCTACTTTATCTTTTATGGCATGGGCTTTTGGGGTTTTGATCAGGAAATGGTTGCCAGTTCCAATTTCCTTAAAGGTGTCTCCTGCATTTTCCAAGTCTTCTTATAGTTTGAGGTTTCATGTTTAGGTCTTTGATCCATTTAGAGTTGATTTTTGTGTATGGTGACAGGTAGGGGTCTTGTTTTAATCTTCTGCATGTGGTTAGCCAGTTTTCTCAGCAACATTTACTGAGTATGTTCCTCTTTCCCTAGTGGTTGTTGGTGGAGGCTTTGTAAAGACGAGCTGGTTGAGAAATTGAGGTTTTGCATCTGGAATCTCTATCCTGTTTCATCGTTCTATATGCCTATTCTTGTACCAATACCAGACTGTTCTGAATACTGTGGCATCATAGTAAAGTTTAAAAGACTGGAAGTGTGATACCTCCTGCTTTGTTCTTCGTTTTGCTGAGCATTGTTTTGGCTATTCGTGGTCATTTATGTTTCCCTATGAATTCCTGCATTGTCGTTTCCAGGTGTGAGACAAAAACTGCTGGTAATTTAATGGGTATTATGCTGTCAGTTGATTGCCTTGAGTAGGATGGATCTCTTAACAATGTTGATTGTTTTAACCCATGAACATGGGATATTTTTCCATTTGTTTGTGTCATCTTTGATTTCTTTGAGCAGTGTTTTATAGTTTTTTGTTGTAAATGTCTTTCATTTCTTTGGTTAGGAGGATGCCAAGGTATTTATGTGTGTGTGTGTGTGTGTGTGTGTGTGTGTGTGTGTGTGTGTGTGTGTGTGTGTGACTATTGTGAAAGGGATTGTGCTTTTTTATTTGAGCTTCTGTTTGTTTATTGTTGGTGTATTGGAACATGAGTGTCTTTTGCACATTTATTTTATACTTTGAGAGTTTGTCAAAGTCCTTTATCAGTGCAAGGAGGTTTTTGACAGATTATCTTGGGTTTTCAAGGTACAGAATCAAGTTGTATGCAAAGAGAAATAACTTAACTTCTTTTCCTATTTGGATACATCCAATTTCCTTCTCTTTTCTGATTGCTCTAGTTAGACTTCCAAAACTATGTTGAACAGGCAGGATGAGAGTGGACTTGCTTGTCTTGTTCTGGTTTTCAGGGGAAATGGTTCCAATTTCTGTCTGTTTAGCAGTATGTTGGCTGTGAGTTTCTCATAGATGGTTCTTACCATTTTGAGGTATGTTCCATCTCTGCCTAGATGTTTGAGGATTTTTATCAAGAAGGGGTTCTGGATTTTATAGAAAGCTTTTTCCACTTCTAATGATATAACAATGTGGTTTTTGTTTTTACATATGTTGATGCGTTTAATTACATTTATGATCTTGTAAATGTTGAACCAGTCCTGCACCCTGGGGATGAAGCCTACTTAGTCATGGTGTATGATTTTTGAGATGTTTTGTTGGATCTGGGTTGCTAGAATCTCGTTGAGAATTTTAGCATCTATGTTCATCAAGGGTATTGTCCTGTAGTTCTCTTTCTTTATTGGATCTTTACCTGGTTTGGGTATCAAAGTGATGTTAGTTTCATAAAATGATTTGAGAAGAGTTCCAACTTTCTCAATTGCCTAGAATACTTTCAACAGAATCGGTATCAGTTCCTCCTTGTATGTTTTGTAGAATTCTGTTGGAAAGCCATCTGTTCCAGGGCTTTTTTTGGAGGTAGTTTTCTTATGAAATAGTCAATTTCCTGAGTTGTTATTCGTCTAGTCAGGGTCTCAATTTCTTCTTGTTTCAACCTGGGGAGGTTGTGTGATGTCAGAAAGTACTCCATTTCATTTAGGTTTTCAAGTTTGTTTCCATACAAGTGTACGTAGTAATCTCTGATCATCTTTTGTATTTCTTCTGGGTCAGTTGTGACTTGCTCTTTTGTATTTCTGATTGTGTTTATTTGGGCTTTTTCTCTCTTTTTCTTATTCAATATCTTTTTTTAGTTTACCTAGAAGTTGCTTTATAAAAATTGGCGCTCCTATGTTGGGTGCATATATGTTTAGGATGGATACTTTTTGTTAATGGATTGAGCCTTTTGTCATTTTGTAGTGACCTTTGTATCTTTTTTTAATTTTTGATAGCTTAAAGGATATTTTGTCTGATCTAAGATTGTAGCTCTCCTGATTTCTTTTGTTTTCCATTCATCTGAAAATTTGTTTTCCATCCTCTTATTTTGAGTTTATGAATGTCCCTTCTGGTGAGATAAGTCTCTTGGAGACAACATATTGTTGCATCATGACATTTTAGCCAATTTGCTATTGTATGTCTTTTCAGTGGTGCATTTAGTCATTCACATTCAGACTAGCTATTGAGATGTGAGTGTTTATCTCTGTCATGGGTTTTTATAGAGTTTGTTGTTGTTGCTGCTGCTTGTTTGTGTGTTTGCTGTCTTTCCTTTGATTTTTGGGATTGATTCATGCGTTTTCCATCTTCTTCCTGCATTCTTGGGAAGGGCATTGTTGTTGTTGTTTTCATTCTTCTATGTTTAATACTTTCTTAAGTGTTTCTAGTAGAGCTGGTCTGGGGGCAATGAAAGCTCTTAGAGATTGAATGTTCGAGAAGGATTTTAATTATCCATCACTGATGAAACTTAGCAGGGTAAGTAATTCTTGGTTAGAATTGTTTATTTTTGAAACCTTTGAAAATTGGCCTCCAATCTCTTCTAGCCTGAAGTGTTTCTATAGCTATGTCTGATGCTATTCTAATTGGTCTTCCCTGGTAGGTAGTCTGACCTTTTCTTTTGCTGCCTTTAGGATTTTTTCTTTTATTCCCATTTTGTTTAGGTGAATTACTCAATGTCTAAGAGTTAGTCTTCTCATTTGTCGTCTTACAGGGGTTCTCAGAATCTCTTGTGTTTGAATTGTCATGTCACTGATAAGATGAGGGAAGTTTTCTTGGATAATTTCATGGAATGTTTTTTCCAGGGTGGTCTCTGTCTCTTTATCTGCCTCAGGGATTCCAGTTAATCTTAGGTGTAGCCTCTTGAAATAATTGCTCATCTTTTGAAGGTTATGTTCTGTCTTTTTAAACTTCTTTTCTGTGTTTTTAACAGTTTGAGTTAGTTCCATATTTTGGTCCTCAAGGTCTGAGATTCTTCTTCTGTTTGGTTAATTCTGCTTTCCATGCTTATCAATTTGTTATTTACTTCATTCACTGTATTCTTTATTGCTATTATCTCAGTTATCAACTCCTTCATTCCTTCCTCTTGTCTTTCCTTATTTCTACTCATTCTTTCTATTAATATCTTGATCTCTGGGTTTGTGGGTTGAGACCAATCATTCTGTGGGCTCTTCAATGTTTAAGTTTTGAAGTTTGTATTCTCAGTGGTTGACCTCCCAGGAGTCTGTGTGAAACTCTTATTCTTCCTTTGGTTTTTCTTCATTTGTGTAGTCCCTGCCCCCCTTTTTAACTTTTTTAATTCTGTTGTTCAGTGATGGAGGGATAGCTGATACCTCTGTTTGTTCAATCTCCTATACTTCCTTATGTTGATTACCTGGCTTTGTTCAATTCTGAGGCTGCACTGAGGGTGATGGCCTGTGCTTTTTGTAGTTTTGAGATTGAATTAAGGGGGGAACTGTGATTCAAAAGCTATCTGCAGATTCCAGTATCCTCTGACAGGTGTGTAGGCCCCCTGCAACCCACTTTCCACCTCCTTGCAATCTGTCCATGTGGTGGGGGTGTATGTTTGTCCCTGAAATAAGGTAAGAAAAAGGAAAAGAATGGGAAAAGGAAGGAAGAAGTTGAAAGAAAGGTGGAGAGAATGAAGACGAGGGTAAACAGACAGGCATACCAATTAGCAAATAAACAGAGAAACAAAGACAGAAAAAACAAAAAAAGCAAAAACATTCAGACAAACATGCAAACAACCAAAAATCTTCCTTTTGATGTACTTTCCCTAAAATATACCCATACACAAACAGAAAATCTAAAAAAAAAAGAGAAAATATTAAAATTACAGAAGCAAAGCAAATACAAAAGAATAAATAAAAACAGAAAACGAGAGAAGAAAAAAACTTTAAAAATACAAAATACAAGTTAAAACAAAATAATACCTCCCCCCCCCAAAAAAAACTGTCTCTGTGGCTGTTTCTGGAACTATGAGTTCCTTCCATCTGCTGTGATTGTGTTAAAGAGCATCTCCAGTCTCTAACTCCTCATCTCCACTCTCAGCACAGGTTGATAGGGTTGCTCTCAGTGTGGACTACTGTAGGAGGAGGATGGATCAGCTCCAGACTCACCTGAGTTGCTACTGCTGCTATTGAGTCTCTCACTGAGATCTGAGGTGTCTGTGTCTCTTCCAGCATGGGGGAGGGACACCTGTCTCTCTAGGTCTGATGAAGAGATACCCTCTGGGTCCCAGGTTGGAGGCTGGACATGGCTCGGTGGGACAATGTGGGTCTCTGCCCAGTCCCGGTACAGAGAAAATGGTACTGGTAAGCATCTCCTCACTGGTGGCAGGGCTGCATTCCAGATTTCCCACCCTGCCTTTTCTATGGTTCCTGGGGCTCATACCAGGTCAGGTGCCACAGGTGATGTTGTGGGCTGGGTGCCAGTTGGTGAGAAGCAGCTGTTCTCTGCTGCTTCCTCTCAAGAGCACCTCTAGAACAGCAGATGATTCCACCTGTTGGGGCTCTAATCTCAGGGCAGTGGAGGGTTGTAGTCACCTCTGGAGATACATGAACCCAAATCTCCCCTCAGATGGACTTTCACTCACCCACTGGCACACACCCACTAATGCAGAGGGTCTTTATGAACATTTGCTTTTGTGGAGACTCACACAGTCCAACCTGTTCCATTATTATCTTGCTGTCACCTCCCTTCATCTTCTAATACAGTAAAAAAACAAGTCTTCCCTAACTTTCAAATCAGAAAATCTTTAAAATCTGAAATGAGAAAAAAAAAGAGAAAGCTTTCATATTTTTGGCTAAGAATTATGTGGTTCATAGGCCTGATTTGAATTGATGCAAAATAATTTACATTTCTTATTTATCTTACTTAGCATAATTATCCTTATATTTTGTTGCTGAAATATTGTTTTATTAGATTACTTCAGACTCATTACAGATTTTTTATGATATAAAGTTTATAGACCATATTATTAGCTTGACACCCGAGCAATTCAAAGTTCTGAATAATATCCAGTCCAAAAATTTAAGAAATGTATTATGGGTTTGTATTGCCTAGTAAGCAAACTAAAATACATCTTTTGAACCTTTATATCTCTTCAAATTGAATTATAATCTTAATTATTCAAATGTGATTTTTTTTTTTTTTTTTTTTTTTACTATGCAAGTTTCTATGCTTTGGCTTGTTTCCCTCATGTCCTTGAGGGAAAGTTGTTGTTGTTGTTTTACTTTTCCATGTTTGTATGTTGCACTAATATAAATATACATATGTGTACACATGCATACATGTATGTAAACATGTGTGTATATGCCAGAATTTTTATCATTATTCTTGCTGTAATTATTCTAACACACGTTCACATTTGGAATGCACTCAGCATGCTCAAAGGCTTCCCCACCTAACAATTCAAACTTCTGTTTTGGCTTTGTAATATACTTTTCAGATATAACAATTCCCAAATTGTCTCTGCATAGCTCTGTCCTCTACTTAGGGTATTTTCTTCATTCAGTTCATGGCTGGATTTGTGGTAACCTCTATTTCCAATTTGTGCCTTTTTTTAAGAGACATAGTTTCTAACCATCCAAAGAAAGTGCCCTCTGTCATACCCAAATAGAACATTCTAGAGAGATCTGATACAGCATTATACTATCTGTATTTATGCTAATTATTGTTTACTAATGTCATTTATTCTCATGAGATCAGAAAACATGTCTGTCTTGTTTAAGATTACATCCCCTTGGTGCATTCGTACCATATACATTTCATAATTTTTTAACTGATAAATATTTTGTGAATAAACAATTTAATTAATAACTAACAGGACAAATTGGTACCTTTATGCTTATTAAAATATTCATTTTTATAAAATATGAAAATCTTTTACATTTGAAACAATTTACTTTCACTGTTTTTTCAAATATATTGAATATCCATAAGATTTTTTCAAAATTGTGGGGCTCTAAAAAAAGTTTTCCTAAGTGATTCCCTCATTAGTGTTCTAAAATTTAAATAAATGTAAAAGTCTACTTTTATATTTTATTATATAAAATTGACCTTTTATGACTAATTTCCTCACTTGATATTTTTAAAAGTACATAAATTTTATGTAATTATAGCACTTAGATTTAAGAGCTAATTATAATATACTATCTTCTCACATTTCTCTAGTTAATTGGAAAAACAACCTCCTTTTTAAGCCTTTAGAGTGGAGACACACACACACCCACACATGCACGCACACAAAATACACATGTAACTGAAGTACATCTGAAAGCTATTTCTTTTTCTTTCTTTTTTTTTTTTTTTTGAGTTGTAGTCACTCTTGTTGCCCAGGCTGGAGTGCAGTGGCACTCTCAAAACCACCACAACCTCAACCTGCTGGGCTCAGGCCTACCTTCCGCCTTGGAACTACAAGCACACGCCACCACACTGGGCTAGTTTTTTTGATTTACTGTAGAGATGAGGTCTCACCTATTTGCCCAGGTTGGTCTCGATGAAAGTTATTTCTAAAAACAAAATAGAACTAAATCTGGTACTTGGATGTACTAACATCTGGCATTGGATGTTAAATGATTCAGAAAAAAAGAAGGCCTAATGTGACTAAAACGTCCAATCGGATGAAATTAAATGAGAGTGTTTACCTAAAAGCACATAAAAAGATAGAGTCTTTCCCACTACTCTGCATTTCAGAGAAGAGAGGGACATACCAAAATCATAGTGTATTGCAGAGATCTGCTAATTTAGTACTTTTTTCCACAAGTTCTTTCTTACATTTTTTTTCCCCATGGAAGACTTTGGCAAAAGGACTGTCTAAAATAGAATAGCCTAAAGAATAATAATTTTTAAAAAAGCAAAAAAGTGTGTAAAAAGCTGTTTTTAAAACAGAAAAATATTTTTAAAATTCTGAATAATAATTCAGAAGTAGGTAATATACCTCTAAGAATTTGGGTCAATAAGTATTTCTGCAGTTTATACTTCCAGAAAAATGTCTTGGCTATGAATTTTTGATTTAAAAAAATATTTTCATTTAGAGTAGTATTTCTTTTTTACAACTTTAAAAGTATTTTCCATGCAAACAGTTGCTTTTTAAAATATAGAATTAATTTTCTATATGAACTATCTATAAAAATATATGGAATTCTCATATAGAACAGATATTTAATAAAAATAAAAGCACAGAATGAATACTAAACTTACTTAGGAAATGAGCTATTTAAAAAATATGTTTTCCTTCTTAATTATGAATGGTATATTTTAGCCTTATTTACAGTGTTTGTTAGCATGCAATATATGAGTGGTTTGAGATTAAATGGAATTCTTTATTTGCATGCCGTGTATATATGTGAGTGAGCGTGTGTGTGTGTGTGTGTGTGTGTGTGTGAGAGAGAGAGAGAGAGAGAGAGAGAGACAGTTCCGTTTTTAGCCAAACTTTGTGTGTGTGTGTGAATAAAAATACTGTGGTTATATTCATGCTGCAAACCATCACCTAACAAGCCACACATCCCTGGGGCAGTAGTCTGAAATATTTAAATTCAATACTTGTATATAAACCAACTACTCTAGCCAGGTCTGTATTTACAAAGAGATACATTTTGCTTACTACACTGTTGTAAGATGCTTTCTTCAATTTGCAATTCCTCTATGGCATTTCTCAAATATTTTCCACTAAGTAGTAAGGGGGAGGAACAAAAGCTACAAACAGCACAATATAGTCTACCTCATGTGCCTATAGTGCAAAGTCAAAACATATTTAAATCCTGAAAATTTATTCTTAAAATGTATACCAATTAACACTCCTTGCTGCGTCCTTCTTTATTTTAATATTCAGTGTTTCTCCCCAAAATCTTTGAGTAAGCTTGGTGTACTAAAAAGTTATGTCAAAGTTTTAAGTTTAATACATTGCTAGTAAGTTATTATTTGCCATCAACAACATTTACAAATGGTGATGGAAACAAATTCACTGAAAGATACTTTCATGAAACTCTAGAATACTGATAAATTTTGTAATAATTGGTTAAAATAGATTATTGTTTACCCTGGATATTAAAGAACAACAACAACAACAACAAAAACAATCCACACACTTGTGTTAGTGATTCCTTGGATGTCTTTATAAGAAAATAAAGCACATACTTTTAACTGATAGCATAAGGCAGGATGCTGCTTCTATGTGCTAATTAATTTTGACATTAAATTATTTGGTATAAGTTAGAAAAAGTTTTAAGACAGCTTAAAAGAGTATACACAGCTATTGTGCCCAGTACTTCTGGAAATCAGGTTTAGTTTAATGTTAAAGCCTAACACACACTGCAAGTACCAAATGGCATAAATTGTATGAACATTGTGATAGAATACTGACTGGACACAAGGGAGAACTGGTCACAGAAAAGTGCTGAAATGTGTAGACACCGACACTTTCAGTTATTATATGAACTTATCTTTCAATAAATTGGATTTTTACTCTGCCAAATGTGCTTGGCAAGGGAAACATTCATTTTTTAAAAAGTACTAAGTAAATCACTGGGAATTTACCCAATTTTCAAAAAACAACCTGAAATACCTTTTTAAAAAAATTTCAGTCTACATTTTCATTCAGCTAAAATCACTTAGAATGTAAATTGCTTCTCAATTTATTTTGTCATTTCAAGAACACACTTTCATGCCTTCTAGCAGTAGTACTAAAAATGCTACTATTGTGACCTGAAAATGTGAGAACCATGCAAATTAACACACTCCCATGCACCCAAGCTTAAAGGAAACCATCTGCAGGGAAGTAGACAATAATGCAGAAATAGAGATTATGGCATTCATTGCACCTCTATTTTCTTTTTTTGTACACACACACACATACACACACACCCCTACTTCCTACTTCCTAGTACTGGTTCATGCTGATAATAAGGTCATAAGTATTTATTTATTAAAAGGTTAATAAATGCATTCTGTTCCACACTAGTGTAGCAGACACCATTAAAAACAAAGGTAAACAAAATGCAATGGAGGACTTGGAGAGAAATGCAAAGACAAAATACTACTTAATTTGCATGATCAAATCTGTATTTTAAAAGATCATTCTGGCTTCAGAATAGAAAATAGGTTGGCAAAGGTTATGAATCAAAGTAATAAGCTCTTAGGAGTTTATAAAGCAGTCAAAGCATAAAACAAAAACAATGGTAGAAAGACTAGAGAAAATAAACTTATTTGAGACTATTTTTTGAGTCAGGATAAGTTGTTTTTCTATTTGTCATGCATTCTAACATAGATCAAATCATAGTTGATAGAAAAGGGCTTGATACTACATACACTTGAAGGGTAATGTAACCCCAGCACTTTGGGAGGTGAAGGTGAGAGGATTGCCTGAACCCAGGGGTTCAACATCAGTCTGGGAAACTTGGCGAGACCTCATCTCTACAATAAATAAAAAAAATCACCCAGGCATTGTGGGGCGGGCCTGTATGTAGTTCCAGCTACTTGGAAAGCTGAAGTGGAAAGAGCACCTGAGCCCAGCAGGTCGAGGCTGCAGTGGCAATGAGCGTATGAGCATACCACTTGCACTCCAGCCTGTGTGACAGAGTGAAACTCCAACTGACAAAAAAAAAAAAAAAAAAAGAGTGGGAGACATGAATAATTAAGTACATAAATTTTTAAATTAGAATTTACGGCCGGGTGCGGTACCTCACACCTATAATCCCAGCACTTTTGGAGGCCGAAGTGACAGATTGCGTGAGCCACAGGTTCAAGACCAGCCTGGGCAACGTGGTGAGACCTCATCTCTACAATAAACCGAAACATTAACCGCATGTGGTGGCGTGTGCCTATAGTCCATACTTGGAAGTCTGAGGCAGAAGGATCACCTCATTCCAGCAGGTCGAGGCTGCGGTGGCCATGAGCATACCACTGTACTCCAGCCTGGGCGACAGAGTGAGATAGTCCAACTCAAAAAAACCAAAAACTAGAATTTATAAATTCTAATTGAATCTATGAATAAAATTAAGGTGTTAATAAATTGGATAAAAAATGATAAATTCCAGACATCAAACTGGAATTCAGCTTTACATTTATCATGTATTAGAAAACATATGACAAAATTTTTAGCTGTATTTATGAATTTTTTAGCCACATAACTTATAAAGATTTTTATATTGCATGGTAGTTACACATTTATCTAAGTATAATTTATCTTCTTCTACCACTTCCATAGTTTTAAAATTACAGTGTTTATTAGATACTCCATTTGATCTTGATTTTGTATATGTGTGAGTGTGTGTTAATAAATAAGCATATAAACTGTTCTATCACAATTTATAATTGAAATTTGGTAATTACATTGTAATATATGAGAGGAATCCAAAAAAAAGTCAGAATTTATTTATAAGAGTGTGTATTTATTCTTACATGTTTAAACTTCAGTCTCCTTCAAAGTACTTTCAGTTTGTTGCCACACAAACTTTAACAGTAGGACTCAATTGGATTTTAGATAGTTCATCAAAAGCTAAGCTAGAACTGATTAATATTTTGTTGTTGTTGTTGTTGTTGTTGTTGTTGTTTCCCATTCTGCCTAAGGCTATGGAATACACAGACAACACAAATTAGCAAAAGTTAATGTCAGAGTATAGTGTGACCCTGAATTGAAAGAAAATTCAAAAAAGTTCCATAGATATAGGGGTCATGGCAGGTGAATAGAAAGAATGTCTACAGAGAGAGTTTTCTTGAAGGGTGAGAAATACTTCTGTGGAACAGTTTAAGAGACAAGACCCCAGACTCTGCTCCCATGGCAGGGATGGAGGGGAATGTTGTCAGCCGTAAAATTAACATTAATTGCCACAATATCCCCAATAACAAATGAATTTGAACCTACCACTGAAATATAAAATAAAAATATCTTTATATATTTTGTCTATATTTCTTATTTGGGCATACCTTGTATATTTAGGACAAGAATTATTATTCTGTTGTTATTTTTCTGGTAGAAAATATCATGGACTCTTACTCATTGACACAGTGTCTGCTAACACTCGAACCACAAAATTGAGCCAAGATACACTAAATACCATGGCACCAATACCGTCACCAAAATTGAGCTAGGCTGTAAGAGTGGTCCAAACACTTATAATGATGGATGTGGGTAGGTAAAAATTTCTTTCCGTTAATACTAAAGCCCCCGAGTGGGTGTAATGTTCAAGATAAAATATTTCAGGTAGTTGAGGATAGCATGTCTTTGAATACTGATTAGGCATGTTTATGACAGGGAAGGAAGTTTGATATAGTTTGGATGTTTGTCCCCTCAAATCTCATATTGAAATGTGATCCCCAGTGTTGTTGGTAAGGCCTAGTGAGAGGTACCTGAGTCTTGGTGGTGAATCCCTCATGAATGACTCGGTGTCATTCTTGAAATAATGAATGGGTTCTCACACATTAGTTTACAAGAAAGTTGGTTGTTTAAAAGAAACTGGCGCCTCCTCTTTTTCTTGCTTCCACTCTCAACAGCAATTAGTCCCTCTCTGCCTTCCACCGTGATTGTCATCTTCCCAAGGCCTCCCCAGAAGCCAAGCTGATTCTGATACCATGCAGAATCATGAGCCAAAGCATACCTTTTTCTCTTTATAAGTTACTCTGCCTGAAATATTCCCTTATAGAAATGCAAAATGGATAATACAAGGTCCTTAAAAGCAGTGGAGAATCCAGCATCATGTTACTGGGAATTAAAAAAAAATACATACTTCTTTGCAAAGGAATAAATTTTGAATGATGCATATGATACTGGGTTAGCATTGGAAATAAACTCATGCTGAATTTAATATAGATGCAGTTTGTTATGCATAGAATATTTATACACATGTAGTATAGAAATATTTATACACATGTATATATAGAAGTTTCTTGCCCTATCAGTTGAGAGGGTCTAGCAGCAGTAAGCAACCTATTGCCCAATTATTGATTTCTTTCTTTTTCTTTAAGTCAGAGTCTCACTCTGTCACCCAGGCTGGATTGCAGTGCAGTGGCACACTCATGACCACTGCAGCCTTGACCTTCTGGGTTCAGGCGATCCTTCCACCCCAGACTTCCAAGTAGCTGGAACCACAGGTGTGTGCCACCACCCCTGGCTAATTTTTTGATTTATTGCAGAGATGAGGTCTCGCCATGTTGCTCAGGCTGGTCTCAACTCCTGAGCTCAGACAATACTCTAGCCTCTGCCTCCCAAAGTTCTGGGATTATAGGTGTGAGCCACCACTCCAGGCCCCAATTATTGTTTTCTAACAGCATTATTCAATACAATAAATAAAAGATCCTTGAAAAAATGGCTTACTCTAGGACTGGGGCAAGACTTTAAAAGATGAGCACTTTATACTGACAAAAAGTAAGAAAGTAATCAAAATAAAATGGATAGAGTTATGTCAAGAAGACACAGAAACTAACTGATAGGGCCTCCAATATCCAAAGTTAGAACAATTTGAGCAACAAAGATGTAATACTCATTTTAAACCAAAGAATGTAAAGAAACATGTTTGAGTTAATAGTAATATAAATACATTATTTAATAAATAATGTTCAAAATAATCTATGCGTATACACTGTCTTCAAGAAGTGAACACATAGTCCCCTGCTTCTTAATTGTTGATTATTTAGAGTGACCATTTTACAAAGAGCAAAATGAAAAGGGAGGATCAAAAAGGGGATTTGCCTCACCCATCAACTATACGCCTTTCACAGGACATGCAGCCAACAACACTCACTAGAGCAGATGACTATCACGGAAGGTACAAAAAGCTGGAAAAGTGGACAAACTCTGGGTGTAGTTTACACACTAGAGCTGTCCAATGGGTGAATTCAGACTAGTCACGGTGAGACCAAATTCTTGTGTAGATCTGTGCTTCTCTCTCCAACATCTTTTAGTACTTTTTTCCAAAAAACACCTAGTGAATCTCTTGTACAAGAACACTCATTTTGGGCTCAGACTCTAGAAAATCCAAACTAAGTCAATTGGAAGGGAAAACTCTGGACCCATTCTTAAAAGCAAAAGTTAGTAACATTTAAAACTTAGAGATCCTCGCTTGTACAAATCCCTTCAGTTGCATGAAAGAGATCTTGGTCATGTATCAAAGGGATCATATATGGTTTTATGAAATTTGTACTTAAGGTGCAATAATTAAACAATATTGGGTAAAACCACAGCCTTTTTTTACTCTGATTTCGTTGTTAATATCATTTCATCTTACATGGTCTTGAAGAGCCCACTGCACTTTTCGGAACAAGTATTATTACGGCCACACATTGCACCAACTCACATAGCACTGCATTGTGTAAAGGCAGGGTTAGAGTTTGGAAAGTGAAATTAATGGGTTCTTTTGCACTGACACTGGAAATGGAATATATCAGGAATAGAGGGAAAACAGTATTTTAAATATATCAAGCCAGCAATAATCTATAGCAAATTCTTTTACCTGTAAAATTATAGGCAGAAATTTGGTATTTTTATCAAAGTCTAGTCAAAAAAGTTATTTACTGTGTTCATTAATGGCGTGTATGCAATTATAATGCTATATATATGTATGTGTGTGTATATATACACAAATATTACATTTTTTAATGAAATGTTGTTATTATTATCAAAATTTCTGTAGAGGTACATTACAAATCTTGATTTTTCCTGAAAATCGGAAGTATGTCAGGAAGTAAAGTTATACATTTCACCCATCTCAATTATTTATCTATTTTTTATTTTTTATTTGTTGAAAGCAGGATTTATTGAGAGGACAAACAGAAAAGTTCCCACAGTGGGAGGGGATCCAAAGGAGTTGCCCTCAACTATTTATAATAAAAAAAGAAAGCTCAATCAACCATGCTAAAAGAAGCACTTAGTAACTTTTATTTTATGGCTATAGATCATGGTATTAAAAATAAATGGCAGCTGAAAATTAGATTAAAGAACATTCAGTATAAAAGTTAGAAAATGTATTATAGAGTTGTGTCAGGCAGATAATTTAAAGCTTATTTTTCCTAGATTCTGTGATCTTTGTAGCACTAGTGATATTAAAAATGTATAACTTGGTGTCCTTTTTAAAATTTAAAAGACAAAATGTATCAAAAAACAATAGAGATACAGAAAACAAATGGATGAAAACAAATAAATTAAATCCTATGCATATATAATTGCATAGGATTTAAAAGGCCTCTTCTGTTGTCCAATATAGTAGGCATTAACCCTATGTGGTTATTTCCATTTGAAATAATTAATTTTGTTAAGAAATTAAAAACTCAAGCACTCAGTCACATTAGCTACACTTGTGCTCAGTAGCTATCTGTGGTAGGTGGTTATCATATATTAGTACAGTGCAGAACAGAACATTTCCATCAACACAGAAGGTTTTATTAAACAATAGTTTTCTAAATATTTCAAGTATAAGGCAGAGCTTGTTAGATTAGATAAAAGCAAACAAATACTACATGCAAGAAATGTTCTTTAAATATAAAGCCACAAATAAAAGCAAAAACATGGACATGAATATCTACGGACCTACTTCCCTACCCTCATCAATCAAGTCTTTACTCAAATTTATTCTCACTGAGGTCTGCCTTGATCAATCTGTTAAAATTACATTCTGTCACTGTCATGCTCTCTTCTCTACCAATATCTGTATCCTTCACCTTGCTGATTTTATTTCCATAGTACTTTAAATAACACTTCAAAATTATATGTATGTAAAATTTTCTGTTTCTTCCTCTCTAGCAGATAAATTTTATTAGAGTAGTTATTGTTACCCATTTGTTTCAATGATACATACTAAGGAACTAGAACTAAGGCTAGAAAGATGCTCAGTAAATATTTGCTGAATAACTGTAGGTGCTCAGGAAATATCTGTTGAATTAGCCAATTAATTTTCACATCTGAAGCTTAGCATACCATGTTGTTGTACAAAAATATAGCTGTAATTTGAGGTATACATGAGGAAAACAATGAGAAATATTGCTGAATTGAGGCCTAGCATGTCATGCAAAGGAAAGATTTTTCTCTGAAATAGAAATATGATTTCCCAGAAAGTTATGTATTAATTATTTACTAGATAAAAATTACTTGCCTTTATTTTTGAAAAAAGTGAACCAAGATACAAGTTAAGAATTAGTCGATTTTCAATTTTAAAATAAAGGACTGGGAAAAAAAGGAGTGGAAAAAAAATGAGATGTAAGTGTATCATCATTTTTACTAATTTAGAACTCTTGGGACACTTTAGAGATGAGAGCCATAGACAAAAACTAACGATAAAACTAGAATGTCTTTTGCCTGAGGAAATAGCACATTGAAACTGGAGAACCTCCATAAGGACAGCATAATACTGATGGAATTCTGTAGGTAATACCTCAAAGCCTACTTTGAGTCAACTGGAAGTCACCTGGTGAGCTGTTGAATCAGGGAGAATTGTGTGCACTGCTTGTTGTCTCTAGTGTCAGCCTCTTTTCAAACCTGCAAAAGGGAAGGTCAAAAGTTTAATAATGAGGAAAGCCAGCTTGACAGAGAGATATTTTCTTTCTCTTTGCTTATCAACAAATAAAAATATAGGGGAAATTACAAGATCCATGGATTTGTCTTCTTTTTTTTTTTTTTTGCCTTTTAAATCTGAAGATATTTATTTCTTTCCTAATATACTGATAAAATTGCTCCCATAAAGATTTCTGTCACTGATGAGTAACATTAGTGACAATAACTTTGAAAAAATATGCACTTCTACCATTGATAGAACTTTAAATGGCATTTCAAAATTACATGTGTATAAAATTTTCTGTTTCTTCCTCTCTAGCAGGTAAATTTTATTAGAGAAGTTATTTTTACCCATTTGTTTCAGTGATACATGAAGGAGTTAGAACTAGTTCTAGTTGGAAAGAGAAGTCAAAATACTGAGATTTTCAAATGGAAATCTTTCATCTAGGAATTTATTTGGCATTGTTCATGGATAATGTGGCCAGAGGCAAGGTCTTTCATAAAGAGACAAACAGTTGTATTTAGATGGAACTGACAAGAAGGGATACTGAGATATTCCTTCACAGAAGGACATAAACTGTTGACCATTCTTAAAGTGATACTATCTCTTTCTGCTGGGGATTTTTTTACAGCTACAATATATTGTCCACATGTGGGGAATAATAACTGAATAGCAAAGTATGGATAAATCTTAATAGAATTAAGTTTTCAAAAGTGTGATTTTTGTACGAAAGAAACAAAAATAAAATTATTATATGAGAACTAAGAAGAAGAACTATCAGAAGGAAAAGTACTAAATCTTGGTAGCAATGTTTTCTTAATTAGCATGAGTATTATTTATTAAATGGATTTATTTCTTTCCTTTTGCTATTGTTCTCCACTCATGGCTGAAGTAAAGCTATAATAAAAATATAACTTTATGTAATCACTTTTAGCAATTCAAAATAATTTTAACTCTCATTAAAATCTGCAATAAGCTAATTATTATTATTTGTGCTTTAAAAATAAAGAAACTGAAGCTATTATAAAAAGCTATTGCTCTTTCAAGGTCCTGCAGTCACTTAATGGAAAGCATAACTTTATTTTCATTTGGAAGGGTTAAGTTCTAACTACTCTTGCTTAATTTGTATTTTGTTTGTTTGTTTAATTTTGTTTTATTATAAGATTGTGGGGTACAAGTGAAGATTAGCTACATAAATAGGCTTCATGCAGGTGGTGAAGTTTGTGCTTCCAATTGGCCCTCACTCCCCTGGTAATGAACCAAGTAACTTTTGTGTTGTCATATACTCTTTCCTTTCTCCCTCTCCTAGCAGTGCCCAGTGACTGCTGATTCCACCCTTGTGCTAATGTGACTAATGTTCAAGGTCCACTTATGTGTAATCATGTGGTAATCATTTCTTTCTTTCTGTGATAGGTCACTTAATATGATGGTCTCCAACACCATCCCATTTGCTGTGAAGTCCATTATTTTGTTCTCCTTTATGGCTGTGCAATACTCCATCATGTATACATACCACATTTTCTTTATCCAGTCCACTTTCAATGGGCAGTAGGGTTGGTTTCATGTTTTTGCTATTATGGATAGTGCAGCAATAAACACATGTGTGCAGGTGTCAGTGTAGAATGATTTATATTACTCCAGGGATGTTCTCAGGAGAGGGATTGCTAGATCTTATGGAAGGTTAGTTTTTAGTTCTTTTATTAATTGCCACACTGCTTTTCATAGAGGGTGAACTAGCTTGCACTCCCACAAATAAAGCACAAATAATAATGTGGAAATTGCTTTTTTCCGCAACCACGTCAGTATCTGTTGCTTTTTGACTTAATGATATCCATCCTTAGCAAAGAACCCAGAACCCAGGTAATTTCTCATTGTGGTTTCTCATTTTAGATTTGATTTGCATTTCTTTGATGATTAGTGAGGCTGAGCATTTCTTCCTGTGTCTATTGACTGTTTGTATGTCCTTTGCCTACTTTTAATTTTTTTTTTCCTTTTACTTTGTTTAAGCTCTTTGTGGATGCAGGATGTTAGGCCTTTGTTAGCTGCATACTTTACAATTTTTTTTTCCATTCTGTGGGTTATCTCTTTATTCTCTTGATGCTATATTTTGCTGTGCAAAGCTTTCCAGTTTGATGAGATCTCTCCTGCTTATCTTAGCTTTTATGGTATTCACTTTTTAGGACTTGGTCAAGAATTTTTTTGCCTACTCTATTGTGCACGGGGTGTTTCTTATGTTTTCTTCTATAATTCTTATAGTTTTAGGTTTTACGTTTAGGTCTCTGATTCATTTGGAGTTGATTTTTGTAAATTAGTGATAGGAAGGAATCCAGTTTCATTCTTCTGTATGATGTCAGCCAGTTTTCCCAGCACCATTTACTAAATATAATCTCCTTTCCCCAATGATTGTGATTGGTGGCTTTGTTGAAGATGAGTTGGTTGAGAGACAGTGTTCTTGCTTCCAGAATCTCTGTCCGGTTCCATTGGTCTATGTGCCTATTCTTGTACCAATTCCAGGCTGTTTTGGTAACTGTAGCCTTATAAGAAAGTTTAAAGTCTGAAAGTGTGATGCCTCCCACTTCGTTCCTTTTGCTGAGGATTATTTTGGCTATTTGTACCCTTTTCAGCTTCCATATGAATTTCTGTATTGTCATTTCCAGGTCTGAAAAAAAACAACGTTGGCAATCTCATGGGTATTGCATTGAATATGTAGATTGCCTTGGGTAGGGTGTTCCTTACTCTCTGCCTTTCACAGTAAGAGCAGTACCAGTCTGCTGCTTCATGGTGGCCATCTTTGGAGAGCCTAACTTTAAATACAGGTTGTCATATTTATATTTTGGTGTTATTTTCTCATGAGAAGAAAACAAAAGTGACCAGAAATTTGAATCATCCATTTGCTCATTTATTCATCTTACAAATATTTATTGAGGCCTTACTGGGAGACAGATGTAGTTCTAGGGACTTGGAGAACTCATCAGTAAACAAAATAATTGAAGATTACTGTTTTGTAAAGTTTAAATTCTTGTGTAAAATATAGTAAATAAAGAACACAATCAATACGTGACATGTTTAGTGAGGTAGAGTTTCAAGCATTAGGTACAGTGGGAAAGGGAGAGAGAATGAGAGATGCAAAAAAGCAATGTGAATATAGCAATGCAGGAGGTGATGGGGATTCTTATGTAGAATCTGGGATAAAAGTAAGATGAATCCTAGTGATTTCAAGACTGACATTAATGGCGAGATTTGTGTGGGGGGCAAGTAGAGAGAATTGTTCTCTGGAACTCCTTCTCATTTGGTGATGGAGGCTGAATATCTAGTCAAGGTCCTACCTCAGTGCATAGGCCCTTGACCCTGTGGTGATAGAAGGTCTAGAATTGATGCTGTTTTATACTCAGAGCAATACTTAGACTCATCTTTTTACTCAATTTGGGACAAGTGTCTTGACCTTAAGTGTGTGCTCTATCCTGACCACTATTCACGGACTGGAGGAATTCTGTGGAAGCAGTATGTTACGCCAAGAGTTAAGTGTCCCACTTTCAAATGAGGTCTACTTATTCTTCCTGTGGGTGAAGTGAAAAGTTTCCAGGACCTCTGAGTCATTAATAAAGCCTCATGGTATACAGAATACATCATTATCTACCATAATGTTTGAAGGTAAAATAAATATCTTAATTTAGACTATAATCTTGACACCTAGGTTTGACTAAGACTTTTGCCTTAACTATAGAATGTAGCAGAGTAGGGTTCTTTTTCTTTCTTGTTAAACATGCTTAACTCCTAAAGTTATTAGGTATTATACTCATTTGCTAAGAGTGCTGTAATAGATTATCACTAACTTGGCTACTTAAAACAAGTCTGTTTTCTCACTGTTCTGGAGGTCAGAAGTCTAAAATCCAGTATGCCCAGGCCCTCATTGGGGGGTCCAAGAGAAGAATCAGTTCCTTGCTTCTTCCATCTTCTGGTAGTTGCTCTAACATTCTTGGGCCTGTAGCCTCAAACTCTAATTTCTGCCACTATCTTTATATTGCCTTGCACTGCATAAAATCTCTCTTTGCTTTTATCTCATAAGCACACAGTGATGTCGCTTAGAGTCCATCTTGATATTCCAGGTGAATCCGGGAAATAGCTCTTTCTCTCTATAGCTTTAACTTAATCACATATTTTACAATGTAGGATAACACATACAGGTTTTATAGATTGGACATTTATATCTATGGAAGGGGCCATTTCTTCTATCTGAAACAGGTATGATAAAGACAAAGTCCACAAGTCCACATACTGTAGAATATTTAGGAGGTTTTACTATTTCCACATGAGAAAAATTAATTGTCTTGAAGAATTTTGATTTATCAAAACTCACTGCATTTCAAAATTTCTCCATATGCTTTCCCCTTCTTGTTACCTCCTGGCATAATCACAAAGCAAAGGTCGCAGGGCACATTGAGGAACTTTTCAGCAGAGAAACTACTAATGTTCCCTTTGCCATTTGTATTCAGACTTCTAGGATGTTATCTTTTCTTGACCAGCTTTTAGAATTAAATATATTTACATCATTCCATAAAACCATTTAGAAGGCTGAAAATAACAGCTCCCGATGCCAAGCCTTAAAATTGCTAAATGAATAAACAAGATAGAAAAAAAATAATGTCTTCACATTGTAAGTCTTATTTAAATATTGATGCTTGATAAAATTAAGCCCAATATAATTATGTCCCATTATAGAATGTTAACAAAAATATGCTAATATATTTTAAAATATATTATGTGCTGAGCACTGTTCTAAGAATCTTTGTACGTTAATTAAGCAACTCAACTAGGGAGGAGGTATTATCCTCATTTCACAGATAAAAATTCTGACATGGAACGATGCTAGGGGTGGGGAGTGGTGGCACACTCAGGTCAATTTATACAAAGTACTACAGGATTGAAACTCATATACTGGTTTCTGAGTCTGCACTCTTAGATACCGTATAAGACTACGGGTGATGTTATAGAGGCCAGTAACATGAGATGTGTTTAACAGAAATATTTTATCTTGTTCATTTAGAAAGGGAAGGTGTAGCAATGGCATTATGCTGATTTGTCGTGTGTGTGTGTGTGTGTGTGTGTGTGTGTGTTAGAGAGATAGAGATAGATAGATAGAGAGAGAGAGAGAGAGAGAGAGACAGACAGAGATTGATATTATTTATCTTGTGGGAGCTGACAAGTCCAAAATCTGTTCATCAGTCAAGAAAGCTGGACAATCTAGGTGAGCTGATGCAGAATCTCTTCTTCCTCTCAGGAAACCTCAGTTTTGTTCTCAAGACCTTCATCTAGTTGGATGAGAACCACATACATTATCCATGCAATTTCCTTTTTTTAAAGTCAACTGATTGTGAAACTTAATAGCTACAAAACACCAGCAAGACCAATATTAGTATTTGAATGAATAATTGGGTACTATAGTCTCACCATATTGATATATACAAGTAATTACCACACTTTTTTATATGAAGGTAATAAATTTAGTAACCTAAAGTTGTGTACCTTTTCTACTGTGATATATTCCATCACATCTTTCCTACTAACAAAACACAAAACAAAACAAAAATGGCAAAATACTTTTATGAATTAGTATCAGTTTTCTTTTCTATTTCATGCTATCCTTTTTCTGACTTTCTGATGTTATGTCTTCCCTTTTGTATTTTAAGAGCAATAGCTTGCAAATCAAAGTAAACTTGCCTCTGTTAAAAGAATTAAGCAGCAACAATCCTTTTGTAATTTTGAGAAAAAAAAATGACACGGATTTTGACAATTTTACAAAGAGGTACATTGCATCTTGTTCATGCATTGTTATTTTTTCTTCTTAGATTAAGCATAATTGGTATTTTGTTGCTTTAAAACATGCTTTTCTTGTCAGATTACATTTAGGACTTGCCTGCTGTCTTTGTTCAGCAAGCTTTAAGCAAAGATATAAGATGTGATCCATTCCATAATGACTAATTTTAACAATGAACTGCAGGAGGGTTAAATATAGGCATCAGCATGCTATTATATATAATCAGTAACAGTGGGTACAGTAAGAACATGGAAAATAGCTAGAGGATAGGTTTATTATAAGCATTGTGGCTTGAACAAGGCGGAAAGAATGTAATGTTTTGACTGATAGAGTCTCTCTTTAAAATGCCTATAGAGATAAAAAGCTAAATTAGTTTCACTCTTCCAAATCTTTGGTTTTATACATGCACACAGCTTTAGGGTTTGCCACAACAGCATACAAGAGGAGAAACAGCTTTCTAAATGTTATGAATGAAGTTGTTTATTTATAAGACAAATAAATATTCTATTAATGCTAGAACATGATGTCTTTGAGGCAACCACATTTAAAGTAATATTTACAATCAAGTAACGATCATTCCCAAATTATGTTCATCTAAGTTACTTTGTGTTGTCTTCTGATTTGCTATATAAGGACTAAATTCTCTTTAAATCTTTTTCGCACAAATAATAATGGATAGCATGTCTGAAGTTTTAAATATTGCTAGTAATTTTACTCTTTTTTTAAAATGAGAGATGCAAAAAAGCAAAAATCACACAACTAAGATCATCTTCAAATTTAAGGGTATCTGCTTGCAGAATAACAAACTAACAAAACAACAACAAAATAGCACATTGTTGACTTCTGTCACTCTGCCAACACCAGGCCTGCATACAGTTGTGTTGTTCAACACTCACACTTTTCCTTTTGCACATTCCTGTGAAAATCAGTGGTTGAAAAGGTTGTTTAACCTTTAATTCACCTCCAAAGTCTACTGAATGGTAGCCTTTCCTTTAAATAGGTCTTGTCACTAAGGATATGCTTTTACAAATTTAGACTGTCTGCCTTGACATGTTGCTTCCACATGCCCTAGTTGTGTGACGTTGGGAAGGTTATTTAAGCACAGTCTGCCTCAGTGTCACCATTTATAAAATTGGAAAATTTAAAAGTTCTATACACATAGAGTTTCTTTTGAGGATTATTTTCTTCTTGCCTTGAATTTGTTTCATTCTAAGTTATGTTAGAGTATGAAATATGTTTTCTCTTTTAAGCAATCCTAACTTCCTAGGAAAGTTGGTCATAAGTCATTTGGTAGATCCAACGAAATGGATGGCCTATTTAGGTCTCGCTCTCTAGACATCTGCAGATTAAGGCCATTTTTAGAGTTCTACCAGGTGCTTTTTTCCTGTAGACTTGATGATGTGCCTCCTTCACTATATTACATTATATTGTTAGATAATAGCTGATATTTTCTGACATTATGTGGTAGCTACCACTCAATATTTTTTCATCTTCATAATAACTATATTAATAAATGCCTTATTATCCCTATTTTATAGATGAGGCAACTAATGCTGATATGCTAGTTCCTGTTACCTAAAATCACATGGTTGATAAGTTGAAAGAACAGAATTTCATCCAAGCCAATCAGACTATGCAATTTAATGTCTTAATATATATATGCTTAAAAGATAAGACGACACTCCCCATTTCTACCTTGCATATTGTATGGCCGTGCAATTAATTTTGCCCCATTAAACAAATGCAGAAATGTGATGTGATATCTATCACATTTCTCAGCAGAGAAAAAGTATTTAAAAATCTTCTCACTTTATTCTAAATACAATGGATGAAGGTTTAGTACTTATCTTGGCCCATAAAGTGAGAGCCACTGCTTAGAAATGCCAGAGAAAAGCAGATGGAAGAAGACAATTACATGGAACCCAGTGCCGTCCTTTGACTGCCTGTGTTAAAATTCTCTTTAAGTGAAATAATAAGATGACTACTGAGAGTAAGTCCAGCTGCTAGTCACTTGCAAAACGAAATAAGCAAACATGAGATGTAGTCAAAGAAAGGTGATTTTATTCCAAAAGGCAGGATATGGGGAATGGCCAGGCTCTTGCCTCAAAACAACAACTTCTTAATTTTAGGCTGAAGATATTGGATATTAAGGGAAAGAATGGAACGACATGTATCTCGGAGCAGCAGAGGGAGCTGGTCTTGCTTCAGTGCTTATCTTGAATTGTGTCCACTTGTAGAGCTCAATGATACCATCTGAATTGTGGCCAGGCTGTAGATTAATTGCCTTAAGGTGACTTCTCAATAATAAAGAATTCTGCCATAGGGCCTCCATGCTCTGCTATTCCAAAGCCAGCTTCTGGAACAACCTCTAGAATATCTCAAATAAATACACAATTAGATTCAAAAGAAAAACATTTATTTAAAGTGTATGTTAAAAGAGAACAAAGGCTTAAAACAGTTCCTCAAAGCCTAAAATCGAAATTCTTGGTTATAATTAATTTCCTAGTAACTATCCATTACGTGCAAGCTAATAAAATCCTACTGATAGAATATCTTACATTTGGTGTGAAAGATATTAAATCTGACAAAGCACATAGGAACTGCAGACATACTTTTCTTGAACCAGACACTCTTTTAAAGTCAATATTTCACATACATTTACAGATTTTAGGTTATTCTAGGAAATTATATCTAGTAACACTGAGATAGATATGCACTCTATTGTGCATCCCTGTACCAAGTTTTCAGTGACTTTCATCACTTGCCTTTCTCTTAAGCTTTGATTCTGTTCTTAGACAAAGCCATTGTTGGTGCACTGACTTGTTGTAACTTCTCTGTGTAACTTGCATTAAAACACTATTTTGTATTAGTTTCTAAAAACAGTGCAAATTGAAAATAATATCCCAATATCAACTAATGATTTTTAAGTGTTATAATAGGGTACATTTGTTTGCTCAAGAAATTTTAAATGTAGATAAAATATTACTCAAGAGTAGAAAGGCATAAGAAAACAATACAGAGATATAAAATACCTTCATTTCCTACATTTCTTAGAAAAGTAAATAATTCTTCTAAGGCATATTTTAGGTCAAAAACAGTCTTTTAATTAGATTTTTTCATGAATAAAATGCAGATAAAAGACCAGAGGCATTAAACATATTTCACTAGCTTGTTATTATGCTATAGAAACACAATTAATTATTAAGAATATAGCATATAAATGATTTTAATTATACTTAGAAGCAGCATGACACTCAAGTTCAAAAAAGAACAAAAGATAGCAATGACTTCTAGAATAAAATTTAAATATGATCATGCCTAGTTGTGTCTACTCTTGTTTGCTCTTAGATATTCTTTAAGAAATGTTAATTTCCTTCTAACCAATCTTAACTGCTTTTCTTGGTAGATGTTATTAATTTAACAATAGGAGTTCCAAGTCTTTGCAAACCCTTTCCATAGAATGTTTTACATACCAGGGACACAATTTGCATAGACATAAAAATTTGTAATGTGCTTTCAAAGCTATTACTGTCTTTAGTTATCATAAAATAGTGAGTGATCGGAAATGTGCTTATTTCTTATGATAAGAAAATATCCCCTTAAATATAGTTGCTTTTTGGCTGGCTTTGATTTACTCTTGTACTTGCTAGACAAAAATTTCCTTCAAATGCCATTATCAGTTTACTCTCTTACTTAGAGCACTTCATCGTAATTGCAACCCAAAAGTGAAGGGCTTTTAGTGATTTCTGATTTAGCGTTAGCTATGGGGGAAGTTTTATTTAAATATACATTATAGGTAGGACATACTTTTTTATTTTTGTAGACTGGCCCACTTTCTTGCAGCCAACTAATGAGGCACTTTTTTCATAAAGACAACATCCATTTTAATATAGTTTATCTAGATCTTAGAGGTGAAGATAAAAAGAAATCAAGGGTATCAACCAGCTTCTTTATTATAGCTCTAAATTTAAGGAAATGCATGTTGCCATGAAGGGGAATAGAGAAAATGATCTCCTATTTGTGAAAGTATGTTTAGTTGCCACAAAATGAAAACTACATTGATATGATAGTAACATAAATTATTTGAGATTCACAACTGAAGCAGAACTTTTATATGATTCAAATTTTGTCATAATATAAGACAAAACAGGATGGGTATAGTGGCTCACAACTGTAATCCCAGAACTTTGGGAGGCCAAAGTGGGAGGTTTGCTTGAACCCAGAAGTTTGAGACCAACCTAGGCAGCATAGTAAGACCTTGTCGCTAAAAAAAAAAAAAAGAAAAAAAAAAAATTAAAAATAAGCCAAGTGTGGTGGCACCCACGTGTAGTTTCAGCTACTTGGGAGGCTAAAACAGGAGGATTGCCTGAGCTCAAAAGGTCAGGGGTGCAGTGAGCCATGACCATAATACTGTGTTCCAGTCTGGGCTGGAATGAGATCCTAGCTCAAAAACAAAACAAAGCAATGCAAAATGATAAAACATGAGCTTTAGGATTAAAGCGTGTTAACTTTGTAGAATAGATAACACAAAATAGCTATCATTCACTTGCAAAAAGCAAGCATTTTATTGTAATGACACATTCAAATTATCTCACCCCCCAAAAAAACAGGAAAATAAGTGGAAAGAGACTAAAAAAATTGAAAAATAAAAACAAAAAACAAACAAACAAACAAACAAAAAACTGACCGCCAAAAAAGGAGAAGAAAAAAAAAAAAGACTGAGTGTGTATGTGGTCTAGAGCTTGGTCAGCAAAACAGAGGGTCACTGAAGATTTAGACTATGTCTTCAGTTTATAGTTTTTGAAATTTTTGAAGTTGCCCATTTGGAAGATTCATATATCCAAGCACTGTAAATTATAAATAAAACAAAAGTATGAAAAAGCAATAAGTATGCAGTCCTTTTTAAAAAATTGATTATTGTAAGTGGAATAAAGAATATGCAGTTTTTTAGAAGTATAGAAACATTTTTTAAAAATATTTTTTATCATTAGAAAAAATATAATGTGATGATAGAGTTCTATAAAGCAGAGTTTTGAGGTTTATGGTGTTGTGGTTCTTTTAAGTAAACAAAAATTGTAGTATTTTTGATATATATACACACACAAATAATAGATGTAAATGGGCTAAACTTATGAATAGAGAGATAGATTAATGGAGTAAAAACACACATAAAAGTTTTGAGTAATAGTTAAACATTTTGTTAAGGATGTCTACTCTACCTAGGGCACCGATATGATGCAAAATGACTTTATATCTGCACACAAACTGACAGTGAATATGGCAATCATGAAGAGTGAAACAATTGAGTTATAAAGAACTTACTCATTAATTTATTGAAGCCCAACTAAGCATTCTAGAGTCTAATTCCTTCCATATGAAGCAATAGATGCTCACTGCTATTCCCATGCAAAGAATAAATATAAAAACTATATTTACATGGAACAGATAATCAAGCTCAGATCAGTCCTCTTAGAACTACAATCCTCCTACAGTATTTGTGAGAGAATAGTTTCAGCACTTTCCACAGATACAAAAATCTGCAGATACTCTACATTGTGGTATAAAATGGCATGATACTTGCATATAACCTACACACATCCACAGTGTTCTTTAAATCATATCTAGATTATTTATAATACCTAATGCAAGGTAACTGCTATATTACTAGTTATACTGTATTGATTAGGGAATAATGACAAGAAAAATAGTCTATACATGCTCAGTACAGAAACAATCTTTTAAAAAAATATTTTTGATTTGCCAACTGCACATCTAATAAAGGACTAACATCCAGGATCTGCAGGGAACTCAAACGTGCTGAAATGAAAAAAAATCTGTCCCATAGACAAGTGGGACCTCATTAAACTGAGTAGCTTCCGCAAAGCCAAAGAAACCATCAAGAGAGCAGGGAGACAGCCTATGGACTGGGAAAAAGTATTTGCCAACTCCAGGTCTGACAAAGGCTTAACATCTTGGATCTACAAGGAACTCAAACATGCGGAAAAGAAAAAAATAAACAACCCCATTATAAAATGGGCAAAAGATATGAACGGACATTTCTCAAAGGAAGACATCCGAGCAGCCAACAGACACATGAAGAAATGTTCAACTTCACTAATCATCAGGGAGATGCAAATCAAAACCACACTGAGATATCACTTAACTCCAGTCAGAATGGCAATTATCAATAACTCAAAAAATAACAGTTGCTGGAGAGGGTGTGGTGAAAAGGGAACACTTCTACACTGTTGGTGGGAGTGTAAACCAGTACAACCTCTGTGGAAAGCAGTGTGGTGATACCTAAAAGCTCTAAATATCAACCTCCCATACGACCCCGCAATCACCCTACTGGGAATATACCCTGAAGAACTCAAATCACTCTATAAAAAAGATACCTGCACA
>CAUYQG010002706.1:0-14153 GCA_963574415.1 Tarsius wallacei
CCTCAATGAGACTCTTGAACAATGGACTTAATTGATACCAACAGAACATTCCACCCAATGACCACAGAATATACATTCTATTTATCACCACATGGAATGTACTCCAAGATCAAACACATAATTGGCCATAAATCAGACATAAACACATTTCATAAGATTGAAGTTTTGCCATGCACCTTCTCAGACCACAGTGGAATAAAAATAAATATCAACACCAAAAAGTTCCCCCAAACCCCACAAAGACATGGACACCAAACAGTACGATGCTAAGAAACTCCAGGTCAACAATGAAATCTAAACAAAAGGTACCTGGAAACAAATGAAAATGAAGAAACATTTTACCAAAACCTCTGGGATGCCATGAAAGCCGTAGAAAGAGGGGAATACATATCTTTACAAACACACATGAAAAATGGAAAGATCACAAGTTAACAGCCTAACAGGTCACTTAAGGAAACTGGAAAAGCAAGACCACCAAAACTCTAACTTCACCAGAAGAATCCAGATCACCAAAATAAAAACCCAAATCCAGGAAATAGAAGACAAAAAGATAATACAAAAGATTAAAAAAAAAAAAGCTGATTCTTTGAAAGGATAAACAAGATTGATGATCCCCTAGCCAGACTGACCAAGAAAAAGAGAGAAAAAGCCCAAATAAACTCAATCAGAAACACAAAAGCTGAAGTCACAAGTGACTCTGAAGAAATACAAAAGATTATCAGAAACTTCTATGTACAGTTGTATGGAAACAAACTTGAAAACCTAAAGAAAATGGAGGACTTTCTGACATCATACAACCTCTGTAGGTTCAACAAGAATAAATTGAGACCCTAAATAGACCAATAACAATCAAGGAAATTGACTATGTCATAAGAAAACTACCTAAAAAAACAAACAAACAGAAAACCTTGGATCAGATGGCTTTCCAGCAGAATTCTACAAAATATACGAGGAAGAACTGATACCAATCCTATTGAAAGTGAATTGAAAATGAAACTCTCCTCAAATCATTTTATGAATCTAAAATCACATTGTTACCCAAGCCAGGTAAAGACCCAACAAAGAAAGAGAACTACAGGCCAATATATTTGATGAATATAGATGTAAAATTCTCAACAAGATCCTAGCAAACTGGATTCAACAACAATCTCAAAAATCATCCATCATGACCAAGTAGGCTTTATCCCCATGATGCAAGGCTGGTTCAACATTTGTAAGACCATAAACGTAATTATATACATGAACAGATGTAAAAACCAAAACCGCATGATTATATCATTAGATGCAGAAAAAGTTTTTGATAAAATCTAGCACCCCTTCTTGATAAAAATACTAGAACATCAAGGCATAGGTGGAACATACATCAAAATAGTAAGAGCCATCTATGAAAAACGCACAGCCAGCATACTCCTAAACAGACAAAAATTGGAACCATTTCTCGGGAAAACTGGAACAAGACAAAGATGCCCACTCTCACCCCTCCTGTTCAAAATAGATTTGGAAGTCCTAGCTAGAGCAATCAGAGAAGAGAAGGTGCTCAGGGGTATCCAAATAGTAAAAGAGGAAGTCAAGTTATCTTTCTTCGCAGACAACATGATTGTATACCTTGAAAACCCAAGAGAATCTGTCGAAAACCTCCTTGCACTGAAAAAGGACTTTGGCAAAGTCTCAGGGTATAAAGTAAATGTACAAAAGACAATTGCTTTTCTATACACTGATAATAAACAAACAGAAACCCAAATAAAAAGCAAAATTCCATTCACAATAGCTATAAAAAAAAAAATAAAGAAAAAAAAGAAATACCTTGACATCTTCCCAGCCAGAGACGTGAAAGACCTTTACAATGAAAACTGCAAAACACTGTTCAGAGAAATCAAAGATGACACAAACAAGTGGAAAAATATTCCATGCTCATGGATTGGAAGAATCAACATTGTTAAGATATCCATTTTACCTAAGGCAATCTACAAATTTAATGCAATACCCATCAAATTACCAGCAACATTCTTCTCAGACCCAGAAACAACAATACAGGAATTCATATGGAAACATAAATGACCAAGAATAGCCAAAACAATCCTCAGCAAAACAAAACAAAACAAAACAACAAAACAAAACAAAACAAAAAAACAAAGCAGGAGGTATCCCACTCCCAGACTTTAAACTTTTTTTATAAAGTGACAATAATCAAAACAGCCTGGTATTGGTACAAGAACAGGCATATAGACCAATGAAATAGAATTGAGATTCCACAAGCAATTTCTCAACCAACTCATCTTCAACAAAGCCACCACCACCACCAACCACTGGGGAGACAAGAATATATTCAGTGAATGGGAAAACTGGCTGACCACATGCAGAAGATTGAAACAGGACGCCTACATATCCCCATAAACAAAAATTAACTCTAAATGGATCAAAGACCTAAATGTAAAACCTCAAACTATAAGAACCTTAGAAAATGCAGGAGACACTCTTATGGAAGTTGGAACAGGCAACCAATTCCTGAACAAAACCCGAAGTGCCCAGGCCATAAGAGATAAGATAGGCAAGTGGGACCTCATCAGACTGACAAGCTTCTGCAAAGCCAAAGAAACCATCAAGAGAGCAGGGAAATAGGCAACAGAATGGGAAAAAAATATTTGCCAACTCCTCGTCTGACAAAGGCCTAATCTCAAGGATCTACAAGGAGCTCAATCGTGCTAAAAAGAAAAAAACAAACAGCCCCATTACAAAATGGGCAAAGTATATGAATAGACAGTTCTCAAAAGAAGACATATGAGCAGCCCACAGATACATGAAAAAATGTTCAGCCTCACTAGTCTCAAGGAGATGCAAATTAAAACTACAGTCAGAATGACCACCATCAATAACTCACAAAATAACAGATGCTGGAGAGGATGTGGTGAAAAGGGAACACTTCTACACTGCTGGTAGAAGTGTAAACTAGTACAGCCTCTTTGGAAATCAGTGTGGTTATTCCTAAAAGTTCTAAAACCCGACCTTCCATATGACCCCACAATCCCCCTACTGGTAATATTCCCGGAAGAACTCAAATCACTCTATAAAAAAGATACCTGCACACATATGTTTATCTCAGCATTGTTCACATTAGCAAGAATATGGAACCAACCATGCTGCCCATCAAAAGAGTACTGGATTAAAAAAATGTGGTACCTATACACAATGGAATATTATGCAGCCATAAAGAACAAAATCATGAACTTCGCAACAACCTGGATGGAATTAGAGTTTATAATACTGAGTGATCTCTCACAGAAACAAAGAGCTCACTCATAAGTGGACCTTGAAAAACTACTATAAGAATACTATAAGCAAAGGATTGACAGAAGCAGGAAACTACAGGCTAGGAGGGAGGATGGGGAGGTGGGATTAACAGTAGTCGGTATCTGCTTGGGGTGGGGGGGCACACCTCATCAACAAGGGTACCAGCACAATGAATATTTGTATACCTCACCCTGAATTGTACCCCGCAATTTTAAAATAAAAATTAAAAGAGGAAAAAAAAGTTTCCATAAGGAAATTGAATTGACATTTTCAAATAGAACGTAAGTGTTTACAACACAGTAGAATAATATTCAAAATATATAAACAACTCATACAAGTAATAAATTAAAATATCAATAACTTAATAGAAAAATTGATAATGAATATAATACCTATGCATCGTTTTTAAAATATCTTAAAGTTTGTATTAACATACTGAATTTATAAGATGAACATACCTACTTAAATTCAATGAACAAGTTTAGCCTTACAATTGGGCTATATCATAAGGGTTCAAACTCTAAAACCGTAAATAAGAAGCGGTAGGCACCAGTGAAGAACTCTTTTTGTTATCCCTCACACAGCTTTTAGAATAACTTAGTGGATGTCTTGGAAATGCAACTGTGTATGCAGAGGTTGAAATTTGAAATAATAATTATTGTTTGAGAAAGTGTTGAATTTTTTTATATAAATTGATTTACACTGCTAGTACATCTTTGAAAGCTATAATGATTTTATTAATGTAGATGTTAATACTGGTAACAATATATATTGAGGACTTATAAGCTGCTACTGTGTACAATGCGGTTTTCATGATTTTTGTTGTTGTCGTTGAACCCTTATAATAACACTATTAAGTTTCATTTTATTTGACAACTCACATAGAGCTTATCATGTGTTGGGTACTATTCTTAGAACCTTACGACATTTAACACTTTCAATCTTCATAACCATCTTCTTGAGTAGCACAGTTATTATGTGTATTTTGGATTGGGAAATGGGGCCACAGAAATTTAAGCAAGTAATTTTCTCAGCACACTACTAGAAGGAGCCAGAACTCAAAACCAGCAGCCTGGCTCCAGAGTCTGTGCGGGTAACTCCTGTGCTCTATTGCATATAAAAAGGGAATCCTAACACTATTGGAAAGAATGAGACAGGAGGAGTCAATAGTTATAGAAATCAGGCCACCTCATTCCCAAATCTGTGCCTTTAACCAGTGGACAATGTCTCATAATGGTTCTTACAGGTAACCACAAATTTGTCATCAGAAGTGATGATGTTCCAGTCACTGCACTCAATGTTTTAAATGAATTATCTCATTTAATACTTAAAAAGATGAGGTATGCTCAACCCTTAAAAATACTATGCTTATTTTATAGCAAGAAAATTGGATCTTAACGCAAGTTAAGCTATTTACAAAGGTTATGAAACTCTTGATTTTCAGAACCAAATGTAAACACAGACACAGCTAAGTGTACAGTCCAAAATGTATTTCAAATTCTCAGTCTTAATTTCAGGTTTAAAAAAAAGCAACAACATGAGTAAAATAAACATTCAAAAATTCCTCTTTTAAAACATGTGGTGACTACTCCTTTTTGTTGAATATATCATAAACAATTTTTTATAGTCTAAACTCCGTGAGCTCAAGAGACCTTATTCATTCCAGTTTATCTCCCTATTTATTCAACAATTGCTGAGTGCCCATGTGCTTGCTATTCATTTTTAAATTTTTTCTTCAACATAAACTTGCTAAGTGCCAGAATATCCCATGGACTCTTCAAGACACTATAGATCTGAGATGAACAAAAGAGGAAAAGGATCCCGGTTCTGTGGTACTTATATTGTCATGAATGTTTTCAGAGGAGAAAGTTGGCAAACAAGTAACACCTGAATAAGCAAAGTGATTTCAAAAAATGGTATCTTCTACAAAGTCCATCAAAAACGACTATAAAATGAAAGTTGTGACAGCAGTTTGTAAGGGAAAGCCTTTTAAATATACCATTTGAAACAACACAATGATTCTGGGAAGGAGCCAGTCATGAAAATATTTCATTCCAGGGAGATAAAACATGAGGAAATTGGCCCCCACCAAGCAGTGTGAGGATAATTTCTTTTTATCCCTTTTCCATCTTTCTCATCCTGAACTTAATTATCCATATTAAATCGTATTGTAGTTTCCTAACTGATCTCTTTAGTTTCATCCTCTCTGATTTCTAGTTTAGCATTTATTCATCTGACAGACTTATCTTTTTAGAAGTACAACTACCATTTAATTCACTTGCTTGAATATTCTCATCACTTTCTGTCAGTCTGTAATATCACATCCAAACTCTGTAGACTCTCATTATAGTCTTTCTTTGTTCTCAAGGCAATCTGCATTTCCAGCCATGTGTTATTAGCATTTCCTTTCATACACATTTACCTCAGCCAAAACAATTAATTCAATGTTCTTTACATCACTTCATTCTGATATTTTTCTCCTATTGTTCTCTTAACCTGAATTCCCTTCTGCCTTGAACCTCCACATGTCCAAAATGTTCCCCTATTTCAATGGTTAATAAGAAGTTCTTAGCTACTCTAAGATTCTCCCAAATGAGTAAATTATTTGAAATTGCTACTCCATAGTTTCTTACCAGAACTATAAGAAGGACTGGAAAAGTGATTTTAAAAACAGACATTTAAGCAGATTCATGACATAATGGGTATCTGTTAAGTTTTATTTCTGCCCAACATGTCTTCCTAATGACTGGAGGATTTATTTCTTTATGAATAATGCATCTCCTAGGCCAGAGCTTTCAAACTCACTCTTGTGGGCTCTTTGAAGTTGTAGCAAAGGCTTAGGACCTTTACCTTCATCAGTCAACTGAGGAGGCATTTGATCCTAAAACAAACAGGCTATGGTTTCTGAAGGAAAAAAACAAAAAACAAAATCAAAACAAAAACCTTATTTTCTTCGTGTCAATTTGACACCCTTCAGCAACCATAGCAATCATTTTAAGCTTAAAGAAATGCATATTATTTCATGTATTCTCCTACACACACTAAACTTTAAAGTATACAAGATGACATCTATATTTTCACCTTTGTATAAATTGTCTTAATATATTGCACTATCCTCAGGAAATATGGAGAATTATATGACACTTTTATATATTACTACTTTTAAAAATTGGAATTGACTGAATAAAGTATGATTTCTTCCTCTGTTAAACTGCCTTGAACTTATTCCACTAACTGAATCTACAGCGTCGTTGCCAGGCAACCAAGTTCTGATTGCTACTTTGCCTTTGCACTAAGAAGACTCAATAGTACCACGTGTTCCCTTTGCACGTTTTTAGCATGCAGCATTTAAAAAACTCTTTAAAGTAGTTGTTTCTTTTACTTCTGTGTTCTTGACTAATCTGCTTTATAAAATATTTCAATCTGTATATTACCTTACATTTTTTCTATTCTGTCAATTTTGAATCTTGACATTTGCATTCTTTTTTTATTTTCACTTTAGCGGGGTTGTAGTTGTTTCTTCATTTAATAATGCAATATCAACAACATTAATGATGGAGGTAAGTATGAAAAAGAAAAAGTAATTAATTCATCAAATATTTGCCAAATTAACTTACTCCCTGTGGAAGTGAGAATATAGTAGTGATCAAAGCAAACAAAAAAATATTTCCCTTGTAAAGCTGCATCTTACTGAGGAAAGTTAGATACTATATACAAATAGAACAAATAGAAGCAATATACATGGTTGGTGTTATATTTTAATCAGAAAAAGATGCAAATTTTGTGGAGCTCATAGCTCTTTTATAGTTTGATGGTACTTTAAAAAATAAATAGTAAAAAAATTGCAGTTGCAAAATTTGTTAGGTAATATTGGAAGGAGTCAGTGCAAATTAGGGACTCAGAAGTTTAAGGATTATTTGTTTCACCAGACATCCACCATTTATGATATGACTGAACACAAAACTGAGAAGAGAGGTATGTAGCTCAAGGCAGATGGGGAGGTGCAATTTTGTACCATATAGTCAAAGAAAGCTTCAATGCGAACATTACATTTAAATAAAATCTTTAAATATTTGAAGGAATTAATGATGTGGCTGATAAATGGTTACAGTTGGGCAGAACTAAAAGAGAGGAAGTTGAACTGGAAAGACAAGATAGACAGTTGTTTCTGCATAGAAGAATGTTTGAAATTGAGATCATGAATAATGACAATGTTAGTAATAACAAAGGATAGAATTGTCTGTGGAAATGAACTACTGAAATATAATGAATAAATTATTATTGAATAAATGGAGGTCATAGAACCGAATAACAACGTTATTAGATAAACTATCTACATAGATATTTAAATAAACAGGAATTAAGGAAACATTAATATTAGACTGCATAACTGTTAGGCAGGTGTTAAAATCTATTAGTGATGGAGAATGAGCTGGAAGATGGTGGTTGTAAGGTTGAATATAGTGGGAAGAGAAGCAGAGACAGTAGTATCTCCAAGAACATTCAGAGTTATACATATATGTACTCATGTGTATATAGCAGCAAAAAAGAATAGATGGTGCATGTTATAATTTGGTATCCAAATTTATGACTGGGGTAATTTAATGAATAGAGAGGAAGGGTAGTCTGAAAACAGCAACAAGGAGCATGTGTGTTATCAAGTTCAACTACCAGATCTTTTATATGTAGGCTGTGTGTAAAAAAACAGCTGTCATTTAAGAGGACTACAGGGAAGTTGTGGCCTCAGTGTGACCTGGGTTTCAGTTCCACCAAGAAGGGAAAGTTTCAAAAAAGAGAGTTACAATATGTTTGTGGATGACGAAGCATGATCCCCTGCAGATATAATTGAAAAATTTTAAATGTTGAAATTAGATGACAGAATAAAGAGCACGCAGATCCTTAGGGCAAATAGAGTTTCCATTATGAAGGATGATAAGAGATTCCTGGTCTACTGGTTAGGACTGGTGTATAGTGGAATCGAGTAGATTTGTCTTAATGATCTTAGAGATAATTGAGAAATTTCAAACATAGATGCATTTATTCTATCGGCATGCATCTCATAAATATTTATTTATGTATTCATAAGCATATATGTACACAGTCACAGATAACAGGAGTTGAAACATGCAGACTACAAGCTAAAGATGAAATATTTGTATTAATTACCATTAACATCTTTCCCCTGAAGTTCCATAAACACTCCTTCGTATGACACCTCTAGCAATAGGAATCTATTATACTCACAATTCAGAAGTCTGAGGCAAGAGTAAAATTCTTATATCCCACATAGATCCAAATTATAACATCATTCTGGTACACACTGCTATATTTGTCAGCTAAAATATTAAAATGTACATATTTTAATTATAACTTTTTGTTAAGAATTGCTTTTATATGAATGAATTTATTCAGTTAAAATTAAGTAAAAGAAAAACAGGAAACAACACAACACACTCTCACACTTGCAAAGCTGTCTAATGAGTTCTACCAGTCTACTAATCTCATTTTATTGAACAAACAATAAATCTACATTTTTCAAATTCTTGTATTCAAAAGGAAGAGTACCATTTCATAAAATAATCTTGTACTCCTAAATTAAATTATAAATTTCAGAGGTAGTTCATTGTATGACTCATTGGCCTTTATCTCTGGTTCTCTAATTTAAATTGAATTCAAATAAGCGTTCCTAAAAACCCACATTGGTAATTTGTTGTTAAAATGCACTTTGGAAAAGGATTCTGTAAATGTCTTTATCTCACTTGAAACATAAAGTAATCCAAGTGTTTCAAAAAGTTCCGAATAACTGACAATTTCAATGAGTATTTTTCATTCATATACATGAGTGAGACTTATTTTTATTTCTAGAAAGTAAGCACTTTACAGAGTTAGCACTTTATGAAAACTTTAAAAAGCTATCAAGTTGTCTGCTTTAAAATTCTGAATAGAGGAATATAGACCAGAAGGATCATTGTGCACAGAAAGCATAGACTAGAAAACTATGAGGCATGATAACAGTGAAACTCAACTGTCATTCTAATTTTTGGCTGCTTTGGGTAGACATTCTTTAATAGGTCGATTAGATTGATTTTTCTAAAAGAACATGATATTATAAGTGCTTCCATATCCTCAGCTAATATTTTGTGTGTCTAAGGATTGGGACTGCCATAGGAAGGGCTAATCTAAGCTCTGCCTGAAGAGTAACCTAAAACTTAATTTGAGTAAGAGGAAGAGAAATATGGACTTGTGCTTTGGAAAAGCTGGATCAAAAGGAGAAGGCTCAGGAGAAATGGGTGCAGGGAGAAAAAACATAGTCTTAAAGTTCACAGGCAAGAGTTGTTTCTCTGGCAAGTACCCCATTCATTTCATCAGTTTGAGGCTTAGAAAGCACCAAGTTCAGTAGATGGGAAAAGGTTCTCCTGTGAATAGCACAGTCTGAATTGCCAAGGTCCATGTTGAATGAGAAATTTCTTCTCAGCACTCCAGCCTGGAATAATTTGTTGCTTGTTCTCTAATAGGAGTATTGCTTATCTCTGTACAGGGTAACCTTTACTGGTAATCTTTAAATTTTCGCCAAATTAGAAACCCAAAAGTAAATTTAAGACTGTGAACTGTCATGTGTCAAATCCTTTGGTTACCAGATGGGATGCCTTCTTCACTCTATCCAGAAGCTGTACCTTTCATGGCAGGGGCTGGAGAGCAACTTCCTCATCAATGTCTTCTAGCTAAAATAGAACAATTGAGTACAGTAGTATCCCCTCATCCAGAGTTTTGTTTTCCATGGTTTTAATTACCCACAGCCAACTCTGGTAAGAAAATAGTACAATAAGATATTGGGGGGGGGGGAGAAAACCACATTCATGTAACTTGTATTACAGTATAATGCTATTTTTTATTTTATTATTAGTTGTGGTTAATTTCTTGCTGTGCTGAATCTATACATAAACCCTTATTATAAGGGGTGTATGTATTTTTAAAATGATATATATGAGGTTTGGTACTATCTGAGATTTCAGACATCCACTGGGGGTCTTGGAAGGTGTCCTCCATGGATAAGGGGAAACTAGCGTATAACTGAGCTGGGAACATAGTGAAGCAAATAATATCTATGCACTATGGTTAGTTTACATTATTTTTCTTTCCATCGCAATTAAAAATAGCAAAGACAGATGTCACACATAAATAATGTTGATGGAAATCTCAAATTATCAATATATGTAAAACAAAATGCAAAATTTATTTTGGACTTGTTAAATTTCTTTCTTGGTTAAGGGAGAAGTGTTCGTAAATATAAAATTCTGCTTCATGCTGAGCAAAGATGAGAAGTTATTTAGAATTAAGAAGAAAAGTAGAGCTTGATTTCGATTTAAATAAAGTAAGATTTTAATCAGAACTCATCATTGATAAAATGCCTTCTACAATCCAGAGTGGAACTGCTCCTATGGGATCTATGATGGAGAGGAGTTCAATGAAAAACAGACTTTGACCTTTCTTGCAGCTTCCTGCTTATTTGTGAGTCATATCCTTTAGGAAGAGCAGAATTTACAGATTTCTATACTTGTACAAAAGATATCTTCAGACAAGTGTGGAAATTCTTTATTTTCAATCCTTCTCTTTATCCCTGTTTGGCTGGGTTACAAGGGAGATCATTAAATATTGTCCACATCTATATACTATCAGTTTTCCTCAGGAAATTCTTTTATGCCATTCAGAACGGGATTAAACAAAGCAGAAAACAGGACAAGTGATTCTAGAACTTTCACATTTGTTAGTGAACGAAGGTGACTGTGTAAATGCACAGTACTTCATTAAGGAAGATACATTATCACAACTTTCTTACAATTAACACTTCTGGAAGGCTCAAGAGTCAAACCAAGCTCTGCTCTATTTCTTGTTCTAGCATGTCTTCTCTGCCCACAGTGCCAGACAATTTGCTAAGAACCTTGTACTTAGGATATGATTTAAATTTTAGAACAATTCTATCAGTTAAGACAACTTATTATTCTCTTTATGGATTAAGGAAATAAGCCATAGAGAGAATGAAAAATTGGTCCGAGCTGATACAGTTGTTAGTTATTCAAGTATGTGAAAGTAAAGAAAAAAATCTTTAAAAAACAATTATTTTCTAATATTGGCTTTCATTGTTTAAATGTCTGAAAATTATGCATGGTGAAAAGCTATGTTTCTTATATTAATGTCCAAAACATTTAAATAGCTTGTCATTTTTGTCTTTTACCTAATTGCCTCAATAATGAAATTGGAGTTTCTCTGGTATTTTTTTTGCAAGTTATTTTACACTTTAAATGTGTGAAGACACACACAACTTAGCAACCTACAATTATCAGTTTTATTCACTTGGGAAAATAAGTTTTAAGATCAGGATTTATAATACGACATTTATTCTCTTCCCATTGGGAATTTATATGTAGAATTCATTTATTAATTATATATCAAATAAATGTAATATAATCCCCTCATAACTTCTTTTGTGACTGTAGATAGAAAATAAATTGATTATATGTTAGATTAGTGACATTTAAGATGCAGAATTTAGAAAGTTGTTAGCAGGTTTTTTTGTATTGTTTATTTGGAACTAAATAAATCATGAGAAATGGAAACTATTTTTATGGAGTTTTAAAGTGAATTGTCAAACAAATGCACTAAAAATACATACATTGAAGGAAAATATTATTTTGCCTTTGGCTTAACAAGTAAATGAAACAAAGAGAAAAGGCATTAATATATCTCAAATTTATGCAATATACACTACAGTCTTCTTTTAATGAAAAAAACCATATACCTATATGTAAACTTGCATACTTCCTATCTTGACTTAGATTATTTTATTATTATTACTTAAGAAGTTCAAAGCATAGATGTAAGTATAAGCTATGATTACTTATATAGCTATATAACAAAAACTAATTTAAAAGTTAATTATAAGCACTATAAAATTAACAATATTCCAGTTAACAACATTAATTTAATGTTACAAATAATATTTTATTGAAACTGAATTGTAATAACCAGTTGTGCTAGGCACAGGCTAGTTTTTAACTCAGCATGCCTATACGCTTGTGCCCTAAGATAACTACATCTTCTTATGTATATTTCTATTCAAACATTGGTGGAAACTTCAGTAACTAAATCACTTGTCAAGAATGCAGAATTTATATCTAATATGATCTTACTCTTGTCTCATTAATAGTAACACCCTTTCCTTTTCTTATTAAATGAATATTGAATAGATTCAAAATATCTTTAAACCAAAATTCTCTGTAAGAGGTCAATTTTAAGCTTCTATTTTAAAAGCTATCTTAAAGTTACTTAAATTTTAAATAAATAAATATATTTATTTGTAACTTAAAGTTACTTAAATTTTAAATAAATAAATAAATTGTTGATATTCTGCTTTAGAACAGGCACTGGGCACAAAAGAGAATTTATACAAAATCCCTACTTTCAAAGAGTTTACATTTAACATGGGTTCTAATGTAGTCAGAACTTTAAATATATATGTATGTCCTTCTAGATGTCTATATCTATATTTCTATCTATATATTCTAGAATAAGAAATTCAAGGAAAAAGAGTAATTTTTTTTGCAATATTAGATGATATCAATTATAATTGCCCATATTTTATACTCCTATATAAATAATGCTTTTGAGTGTAGCATCATTATTAATACCAAAATATGATAAATGTTTTAAATACTTATAAGTATGGAACTAGTTGGCTAAATGTCAATGAAATGAAATATAATACAGTCAAAATCAAAGAGTGAATTTGTTATTTATATACCTAAATGGAAAGCTAGATAAACTGTATTAGCAAATGAAAAGGCAAGGAACAAATTATTGTATATTTTATGCCATCATTTGTCAAAACAATATCTACTAATCTATCTAGATTTTTGGAAGAACATACAAGGAAAAATAGTAACAGTGTTTATCTACTTACAAGATAGGAGATAGAATATAGGTAGAGACATTACACTGCATATGTATTTGTCTACTTTTTTTGATTTGAGGATCATGAGAATTTTCTAGCTGTTCAAAAAATTGAATTCAAATATCATGTTATAAAACCCTCCAATGAACTTAAATCTATAGTTTGAATTCAGAAAGACCAAATGGAATACTAGCATACTGTTTGTCTAGACATATAAGGGAGATAGTCATGTATATATTAAGAAGTTTTCACATGCAGGATACATTTGTAAGGTCATCAAAAGAGTTAGAAAACTATAGCCCCCACAGGCCAGGAAGATGGCAGCTGAGCCAGTCAGACTATGTGAATCCTGGTGTGAGTGTATGGAAAATTTTATGTATGTGTCAGTGAGTGAGTGGGCATGTGAGTTGCTGACTGAGAGCTGACTGAGAGAAGCTGCCAGGGCTCTCCTGGTGCAGTGACTGACACAGCTGCTCAGCTTAGACCCTAGCAATTCCAGGGACACCGAAGCCAAGTGTCATTTTTGTTTCTTAATCAACAAAACCCTTCCTGGGCAAAGATGCTGGGAGAGACTAAGTGGGGGCTCATGAGCAAGTGGCCAGGACCCTCTTGGTGAAGCAGCTGGTGCTGCAGCTGCTCTGCTTGGTCCCTAGCACTTCCCAGGTCACAGAAGCCGAGCATCATGTTTGTTTGTTTTTTTAACTGACAAAAGTTTTCCTGCAAAGATGTGGTGGGGAGAGCCCACTGGCTCCAGGCTCTGCCTCACCACTGAGGTCGGAGAGACTGCCGGGTCCAGGCTTTGCCTCACTGCTACAGTGCCTAACTGGATACTGGCAGCAAGGATTGAGGAGGGAGCCCAGAGGCAGAGTCCCACCGGAGAAGACAAAAGAGGCACTCCATAACCATCTTAAAAACA
>CAUYQG010002713.1:0-27028 GCA_963574415.1 Tarsius wallacei
ACACCCGGCTAATTTTTTGATTTATTGTAGAGATGAGGTCTCGCTTGCCCAGGCGGGTCTCGAACCCGCGGGCTCAGGCAATCCACTCACCTCAGCCTCCCAAAGGCACGGGATTACAGGCTGAGCCACCGAGCCCGGCTCTTATTTGTTTTTTTGACAGATAAGATCCCTCAGCAGGTTAGAATAGAGGAGCTCACTGGACAAGGCAGCTGGTAGGCTCCCTTATAGACCCAGGACTTATTAATAATACAGAATAGCTAAGTCCCACCAGGAAGACGCAGGGAGGGAGAGGAAAGAGGAATTCACTTAATTAAAGATAGTTAGAATTTTGCCATCTGTCAAGTCAAAATGAAGTTATTTTGATTTCTGCAGGCACATAAATTTTGTGTTTTACAGTTAGGTGTTGTTTTGCTTTCAGTTACAGAAGGGAGAACACGATAATCTGTTGATGCTTATGGTTTCTAAATATCATAATCCAGCCCTGTTTAAACGTTTCCTTTGAGTAGAAGAAATCCTGATCTATGGCCAGAGATTATACCCCAGACTATACAAACAGATCTCTTACCAGTGCCTGTCCCACGGGGGATTGAGAAAGAGCGTCTGCTGCTCAGCTTTAACTCACTATCTCTCCGTGAATCATACGGGAAATGCACGTTCTACACCAGCGGGCCAGTCTCAGCGCTTCACGTGACACATGGCATGCGTTCAGTCTACATGAAGCTCTTTAATTTATGAAATCCAATGGCATCAAAGCTTTATGCTGCTCCGGGTCTGCCCCGTATTGCTCCGCAGGCAAATGACATTGAAATCCATGGGTGGGGACTTTTCTTGCTGTTCCCTGGAGAAGCACATCTTTCCCTATCCAACCCTCTCAATGAAGTTACTTCGCTTGATCACATGGTCAGGCTTGATTGTCTTTTCCACATTATATTCTCCAGAAAAGGGGTGGTGGCTTTGAGGAGATGGAGCCTGGTGAAGGAAAGAGGAGGGTAAATAGCGGGATATTAACAGAAGGAGAAAAAACAGAAGGAATAGTCAGGTGGTCAGGAGACTGGGAGCAAATTCAGTTCACCCTTGCCACGTGCCATAGCAACATGTATAAATAATGCACACCTCCTGCTTTTGAGTAGCTTACAGTTTAGAACAGAGGTTCTCAACCTTTTGAGTCATACCTGATAGAATCTCAGACGTCCAACCCACTCGCTGTTAGTAAGGACACTTCCATCTCCAGCTCTAGAACCTCTCGGTTCTGGCTAACATAGGCAAACCAGTTACCCATTTTGTTGTTGTTGTTGTTCAGGGGAAGGTGTGTGACCTGTGCTTCCCTGGAGGGAAACCGGGACTGTGTTCTGACAGGTGGAGGCACGGGGTGGGGAAGGGCAGTTCTTTCTCTAGGCATGGTGCTGTATGGTTGTGAACCCTTGAACTGCTGCTGCCATTTTGTTCCCATGAGTGAAGCCAGCCTGAGTTAAAGTCAGCAGAGCCAAGAGAATTGCAGTGCCAAGGAGCCAGAGCCAAATAAAAGTATGTCTAAAGTCCATAGAACACACACACGTGTGTGTATACACATTTATCTTTATTTATTTGTATATTTTAGTTATATAGAAGTTGGCATACTCTGTTTATTGTTTAACTCAGTTTGAGGTGTACTTTGGGAACCTGCCACCAACAGCAGTGATCCATAGCCTTTCAACACTGTGGCTGATACTCTCTGGGTTAGAGGAAATTTCTGACAAAAGAAGTAAATAATAATAATGATGTTAACATCAGAAGGTGAGCGATAGCATTTAGAAAGGTGTCTTGGGTCAAGGTGGTGGTAATAGTTTGAAATGCAGCAAAGGAGACAGAAAATAGCAAAAACAAACAAAAACCTAGATAAAGAAATATTTCTTCATTGGCCCTAAAATGTATAGTTCTTTGAGAGGACATCTGATCCTTAAGCTATATGTTTAGAAACAGCAATGGCAGAAGTATTGCTAGAGGAAAAGGCCCCTGTGGATACTAGGTGGTGAGTTTGGACACGAAATGCTAAACTAATGCTGGATGAACCAGGGAGCTCATGTCCAGCATTGATGATGGATTACAAAAATCTCGGAAGCCTGGAGTAGTAAAGCATTTGGTGAATGCAATAAATAATTGACCATTAACAGAAAGACAAGTGTTCTAGGCATATAGACAGCCAGTTTATGTGAATGTAGAGTACTTAAACCAGCACATTAAAAGGGCCCTAGGAGAAGGCAGTCCCTAAGGATCTGTCATTTTTGTTGACTCAGGTAAGACATACCACCTTTTGCCAAGTCTGTCTTTCTTTTAAGGTGTGTTCTCTTCCTCTCTTTCTCCCTCCCTGCTTCCCTCCCTGCCTGCCTCCCTCCCTGTTTTCCCTCTTTCATTTTTTTCCTTCCTTTTTCTTGTGTGTGGATGCTGGCATTAATGTATTGATCTTCCTCATACACTGAGATTATGAATGCTGGTGGCTTTAGATATAGTGTGTACAAGTTTGGCCTGAATGGTTCTGGACAGTACCTTGAATGTGACTGCATTCGGGAAATTTTAAATATTTCCTGGAAATTGTCTGAGTGAGCTCAAGACTCAATGATAAAACATATTCTGTAAGTCCTGGGTGTCACATGTGGGCAGAGAAAAGACAAAGCAATTTTCCAGCTGTTTAAATAACGAGCACAGGATTCCCTTCAGAGGGTTCCTTTGCATAGGAAAGAAAAGTTATCGCAGGATGGAGTGGGCAGACAACTTGCAGGATGTCTGGAAAATTAAGTGGGAACGAAGACAGCGTGGTCGTAGAAAGGCTTCTGAAACCTAGGAGGGCAGAGCCTGGGAAAGAGTTACAGCTGGAGACAAGCCAGAAACACCACCGGTTTTCATTTTTCCAAACGTAACTTTGTTCATGTATAAGACAGCTGCAGAAAAAGAAAAGGGTGATGTGTTTTTGAAAAATTCAAAATGTGGCTTTTCTGTCTCAGAAAGCTTGTGTTATATCTTGCAATTCTGAGACTGGAGGTGGGCAGGGCCACCATGTCAGGTATGCTGTTGGGTAATATCTTAGAAACAAAATATGCTCTGTCTCTCCGGTTCCAGACACTCAGATTTCTGGGGTCTGATAGGACGAGTAACCTTGAATCTGTTCACTTCATGCAAAGCTTTGCCGGCTTGTACTGGGTTTGGGACCCACCCAGTTTTGTCAGGAAGCCAGCCTACCTTCCTTCCTTCCCTCCCCCTTCTCCTCCCTCCTTCCCTCCTCCTTCTCCCTCTCTCCCACCATTCATTCACACTGTGACCCAGAGAGCACGGGCAGGCATTAGACTCTGTGGGAGATGTTAGGACTACTAAGATGATGGAAGCATGGTTCTGCCCTAGTGGAGGAGTCAGAATGTGAACAGAGAAGCTAAGATATGGAAAGATGAGTGTTATGAAGAACCCAGAATTGTGGGAACCTGAGTCCAGCTTAAGTTCCCTGGCAGGGGGTGCGGATGTCCTTCCAGTTAAAGTGGGCTGGGGGTAGCTCACCAGATGCCTCTAAGGAGCCTGGAGCCAGAGCTTATCGACCATCAGGAAATTCTGATACCAAGAATAATATTTTATGTGGCAAAGAAATACTCTCATGCAGTGGTTTGAGGAGCTGGTGATGTAAAATTTCCACATTTTCTTTCAAATACTGTAGGTTAGAGAGGAAATTATCTTTTTTCCTGGGGGGGTGAGGGATGTAATTTGGCAGTTTTTCTATCAAAATTAAAAATAGACATACCAATATGTATCCTTGGACTCTGCACAATTCTATTTCTAGGAATTTGCCTTCAGATATATTCTGAAGAATGTACAAGGATAAACGTATAAGTAAGTTGATTACAATATTGTTTGTAATAGTGAAAAATTGTAAATAACCTAAATGTCTGATAATGGTTAAGTAAATTATGGTATACTATGGAATTCTATGCAGCCATTTAAAATAATAATACAGAGCTCTATATGCTGAATAGAAAGGGATTTTGCAGAAAAAAGAATGTTGCAGAATATTTTATATAGTCTGATGCCAATTATGATTTTAACAAAGCACTACAATTGTACACATGTTCTCTATCTATCCATCTATCTTCTGTCTATCATCTATCTAGAAAAAGCTTTGAAAATGTGTGCTGCTGTTAACAGTAGCTGTTTCTAGGGGCATAAGGTTGGGAGTAGGAAATAGGATGTGTGAAAGGGGTATTAACATGTTATTAACATGTACTTTATATGCCGCTACACCACTTGAATTTTTTCTGAACACTGAGTATCTGTTCATGTACCACTCTAAAACATAAAAATAACATTTTACATTTGTATGACATCTGGAATTCTACCTTGGGCATAAAGCAGGAATATAATCTCCCAGTGAAGTGGTGAATGGTTGGCAAATTTCAGCTGCACAGAAATGGCCTTTGACATTCATTCCCATAGGGAGAAGGCCTCAAACTTGAGTTTTCAAAGTCAAGCCTAGGGTTCTACGGAGCAAGTTAGCCATAAAGCAATGCTATGTGAATGAGCTCTGCCTTTATATATGGTACCACGGTGATGATTTAAAAAGCAAAAAGTCTGATTAGTTTAATGAGTTGCTTCTACTACCACACGGGGCCTATCCCTCTCTCACACAGTTCATTGACAACATCAGTCAAACCAGTTATGCTTGTTGTCATGCAATCAGCCCAGTTATCAAACTGAGATGTTCCCTGTTGCACCCGCAGCCACCCCTTCTTGTACAGACTTAACTGAAAATGTGCACGGTGCTTTCTGGCTATCACTTCAATTGTCGGCTTCCCCTTTGTTCAAACCATCTTTGTTCAAACCATTTCTTGGCGGGGATGTGGAGTGGGCCCAAGGACTTCTCAACTCAAGAGACAAAATCAATCCATTTTTCAGGGAGGCATATGGGAAGACTAGAATTTGGAGTCTGACAGACTTAGATCTGAGTCCTGTCTTTGTCCCTCACAGGCTCTGTGACTGTGCCAGTTCCTCGACCTCTCTGCACCTTACTTTTCTTATCTGTAAATGAGGAGAATATTCTGTAATTCTGTTGCTTTTAAGGGTTAAACGTGACTTGTGAAGCACCTAGCACAGCGCCAGCCTGTAGTCCCTGTATTACGGTAAGTATTTAAAAAAAATTTTTTTTTTCTGCGTTTGTTTTTAAAGAAGAAACATTCCTGAAATTATCATTTGCTCCAGAGCTTTCCTTCTCATTTGCTGGTTTAGATTCAGCAAAAGCCTCTCTTCTGGCTGGAGAAACGCCCTGGTTTTAGGGCATTTCTGCCCTAAAGGGGCAGTTTGGGTTGCAGGGGCAGGGTCAACATAACTGAGGGCATCCTGGTGAGAATCTGCTTCCTGCAGCATATCCGTGGCTTCAAAGTATCTGGTGACTACTGAAAGCAAATGTCAGCCAGCTGGTAATTCCATGGGTAATAGGACTTCAGACTGAGAAGACACCTGTGTATGCACTGCCCCTTTGGTCTGTTTCTTAGGGATGATTTCACGTTATGGCCCTTCCAACTCTCTCTCCTGCCACAGCAATGGGAAGGCAGCAGTTGTGTGGGCTACAGCAAACCCCACCTACTTCTCGGTCCTTTCTAGGACAAAGTAACAAGGGCAGGTATAGAGTATATTCAGCTTCTTGTGCCTGGGAGAAGATCAACCTGAGACATGGGGGAACAGTGAGCTGTATCAATAGCCTAACTTAGAAAATTGGGAGGAGGCTAATGTGAATTGTGAAGTGAGAATTGTGAGTGTGGCTGAATTCTTGATGAACTGAGCTCTGCCAAGTTGACCACCCACTCTTGGCTTGGCAGATGCTTCCTGGATGACCATTTTCACAGAGCTGCTTGGCCAGGTGGACCAATGAGTAAGTGAACATAGGAAGGCCCCCCAACCATGTGCTACAGAACTTGATTTTACCCAACACCAGTCAACTTCAGAGTCCAAGCTCAGAACCTCTGGGGCAGTAGAGGTTCATATGGATTCCATTACAATGTCCAAGCCAGGTGACCTCAGGCGAGTGGTCCTCTCTACAGCTTCATTTTCCTCAGCTATAAAAATGGGAATAATAAGAGGCTATCCCTCAGAAGCAAGCTGTGGGGAATAAAGACATCTTGAGTTCATCCATCAGTGCCTGGTACATAGTAAGTACTCACACGTTGTTATTTATTATTGTTGTTACTTATGAACCCTGGATCCCTACAGCAGCACCAGCAGGTGGGCATTATTGTCACTTCAGAGTGAGGAAACTGAGGCTCAGGGCTATTGAGGAACTTACGCAGAGAAGAAAGTGGCTGGGTGGCAGATCTATGCCCCTGTCTCAGGTTCTAAATCCTCTTACAGGCCCTATCAGTGGCTGTCTTGTTCACCCCATTCCAGTAGCTGGCATGGGGAGAGCCAGACTGTCTCCTTCTGAAGTGGGACAGGCAACTGGGTGGCCAGGTCTGAACCAGCAGATCAGCAGAGGTGGGCATAGGTCCTTCAATTCTGTTTGGCTGTGGCCAAAAAGTAAATCCAGAGTCCCTCACGGGACAGGAAGTTGCCTCTGAATAAGTCTGCACTACTCATGCAGCTGTGTGGATGCTCAGGGCAAGAGGAAAACAGAAACGTCTGTCAAGCAGTCCAAAAGAAAAGAAAAGAAAAGAAAAGAAAAGGAAAGGAAAAGAAAAAAGGTCAGGAAGAAAAGCTCCTGCACAAGATTTTAAAACTTTTTGGTGTTTCAGATACCACAAGGACACATGCTGTTCTCTGAACTGGTCCTGTCCAAGTCCACAGAACTTTCTAGCTATAACCTTTGTTATATAGCAGCCTCTGTCATTTATTTGACATTATTTATCAAGTGCCTAATTGATGCTTGGCACTTGCAGGGTAGAGCAGGGACATGACAGACCTTGCCCTCAGGAAACTCATGTTCTAGAAAGGAGAGTGGGATTAAACAAGTACTTAAAATGATTATATGAATTATTATGGGAATTAGCTTGATGAAGGAGAAGTCAATGAGGGAGTCTGATCTAATTTGGGTGATGGGACAATCAGATAAAACCTTTTGGGAGAAAGTTTTGTTTAAACTGAGGCTTGAAGTTTGCCGGGAAGTTGTCCAAACAAAGAGGGATAGAATGAAGGGAAAGTCATTTTTATTCATTTACCCATGCATCATTAATTTGTTCAGGAATTATTTATTGAATACCTCCTATTTTCAGGAACACTTCTAGAAGGTTAAGAAAGACTGATCAGACAAAAATTGCTGTGCTCATAAAGTTAAATTACCATTTGTTCTGATTATTTATTGCTGTATGACCAAAAAGCTAAAAATGTAGTGGCTTAACACAACCATGTTATTTTGCTCACAGTTTTGTGTGTCAAGAAATCAGGAAGGACTTTACCGTCTGGTTCATTTCTACTCCAGATAGCATCATCCGTGGCAGCTGGGGCTGGAGGGTGCACTTTCAGGACAGCTTCTTCACTCACATGATGTGCTGGGATGGGTGAGTGATGCTGGCAGTTGGCTAGGAGCTCAGCTGGGGCTGTCGACTGACCACAGGGTGTGGGCTTGGCAGAGTGAGCTTTCCAGGAGGCCTGAGAAGAAGCATCAAGTCTTTCTGTGATATAGCCTCAGAAATCCTGGAATGTCACTTGTGCCACCATCTATTGGGCAAGCAAATCACAAAGACCACTGCAGACTCACACAGGAGGAATTAGATTCCACTTCTCAATAGAAGGAGAAACAAAGAATCTGAGGCCACTTTTAGCCTACCACACTGGAAGAAGAATTAATATACAATATTAACAAGATCTCCAAAGTCAGTCAAGTGTGGATAGGGACACTGACTCTCTGAGTTCAAAGCCAGGTGCAGAATTAAGGGAGGATTTGGAACTTTCAACATTTATATTTGTTTAATTCACATTGGAAACCAACAATTATATATTGGGAAGCTCTGATACATGGTTATATAGCAGAGGTCAGCAAATTGACTTGTAGTCAAAATCTGTCCCTCTGCTTGTTTTTGTAAACAAAGTTTTATTGGAACACAGCTATGCGCCCCGCCCCCCCAGCTTTTTTTGCCTACTTTCATGCTGCAGTCTTGCAACAGAGACTGTAAAGCCCACAAAGCCTAAAATATACACTATCTGACTCTTTATAGAAAAAGCTTGCTGACACCATTTATTCAATATGTGTGATGTGTCAGTTACTGAGCTAGGGCTTTATATGCATAAAGTCATTTGGAACTCATTTTAGCCCTTTGAAAAAGGTATTACCCCCATTTTATGGCTAGAACACAGAGATTCAAGGAGGTTAAGTAACATTTCCAAGATCACATAATTAATAACTTATAGTACTGAAATTTGAATCTAAGTTGTCTGATGTTAAGTGCCGGGCTCTTTAGGACTTTTACAATGGATTTTCAGGATACCAGTCATGTAAACTCATAATTGCAATATGTGACAGGTACCGCAAGCATGGCATCCAAATGACCAGTCATAAAGACATTTTTTTCAGGCCAGACTGAGGTGTTCATACTTTAGTCAGAGAGCAGAAGGAGACAATAAGGAGTTTGTAAGGAAGGACAATGGGTGTGTGGAACCAGGGCAACCTGGTCCTGATACCCATAGAATGCCCAGGGCTGGGGCTCTTTTGCCCATAATTGGGTCCCTGGTTTCTCCCCTGGATAACTCTTCTCGGGCCCTTTATGTTGGTGCTGCCTCTACAAGGTAGGGGCTAGAGGCAAAATTCTGAAGATAATAACAGGAAAACAAGGATGGTGACAGGTGAGAAAAATTTGAGGGGAATAGTAGTGGCTAGAATAGTGGTCTTACAAAGATATTAGTGTCCTGATCTCCAGCATCTGTAAATGTGTTGGGTTACACAGCAGAGGAGAACTAAGATTGCAGATGGAATGAAGCTGCTAATCAGCTGACCTTAAAATAGGGAGATAAAATCTTGGATTATCTTGGTAAACCCAATGTCATCAAAAGGGTCCTTCAAAGTGAAAGAGGGAGGCAGAAGAAGAATCAGAGTTAGAGAGAGAGAGAGATCTGAAGGTGCTACACAGCTGGCCTTGAAGATGGAGGAAGGGGCTACGAGCCAAGGAATGCAGGTGGCTCTTGGAGCTGGAAAAAGTGAGAATACAGATTCATCCCTGGAGCCTCAGGAAGGAGCATGGCTCTGTTGACACCTTGATTTTAACCAAGGGAGACCCATTTCAGAATTCTGACCTCCAGAACTGTAATATTTATACATTTCTGTTGTTCTAAGCCACTAAGGTTATGGTAATTTGTTACAGCTGCAACAGAAAACTAATGCAAGAGGACAACCCATTGGACCATGAACTTCAACAAGCATAGTGGGGCAGGGAAGTCTTGGTTAAATTAGGAAAGATGCATTTTGTGGCCCAAATCCCATCAATTAAATAGAGTAGCCTAAGGGGAACGTGTTGGGCACATTAACAGCTTCTATTTCTCATGATAGTAACAATATCGTCTACCATGACTGAGTACTCTAGTCACTTTGCCCTAGTCACACAGTTTGATTCTTTCTAACGACTCCATGATGTAGGTTTTGGTCTCTATTTCTGTAGATAAAGAAAGGTTCAGAGAGCTTAAATAAGTTATACAAGGTTATATATATAGTAAGTGGATTTGAATTCAGTTTTCACTCCATTGTGCTACCTTGTTGGATTAACTCTACTGTGGACTTTCCTTCAACTTTCAAATTATTTGGAGGAGAGGAAAGAGAGACAGTTATAAACATTCTGTTTACTACGTAACTTCTCTGCCTAGAACAATACATAGCACATAGTAAGCACTCCATATGTACATTTTTTTTTCAGTGAGTGGATTAATGAATAGAAACTCTAATGTAAGAAAATGGAAACAGATTAGAATCAAAGAGCCTGAGAGCTGAAAGTGCCTTCAGAGATGATTTTATCCTCTTCTTAAATTTTGCAGATGGGCAAACTGGTCTCAGTGGAAGAGAGGGATCCCATAAGGGATTCAACAAATGCTCTGCTGATGAGGGGTGTTTGGAATGAGTATGCATTTAAGAAGTGTGGGTTGTGGGATTGCAAACCAGTTCATGCTGAGCTGATTCCATACCAGATTTTCTAAGCTGAACTTTAGAAAATAAAGACTAATGTGGGTCATTTTATGATCTCACTTTCAGGACTAGTCATCATTTATAGATACTGGGGGAATAGGGGATGCCCAAGCAAAGAAGGGGAGACAAGGCAGAGTCTGACTTTTAAAGCCGATCCTTTTTTTAGGTCTCAATAAAGTTCCAGGCATCACCTGTCCTGGGAAAGCAGTGACGTTTTTGCAGTTCAACAGGTTGCACTTGTGGAAGCATGCAAATCCGAGAAGAATGAAGTTGTGGGGCAGGTGGGTGGAGGAGGTAGTTGAAAGTAGTTTTTTGTAAAAGGAAAAAAAAAATGAAGCAGGAATGTCTCTTCCCTTCAGGGAAGCCAGTAGACCTGGAACACCTGAAACCAGTGAGAACATACCTAATAAGCATAGTTCAGTGCTTGGGGGACACAGAGCTGTGTAATTTCCAGAAAACCTTGTGGGATTCACACTGGGACAGTCCTTTAGAAAGCTTTGATAGTAGAGAAAGAGCTGAGGCTATAAAATGATGGTATAACTTCATCTGTTAGATTAGGCAATATGTGGAAGTCAGTGTTTCAGCCAGTTGAATACAAAGTTCAATGTTTTCTCTTTACTCATTGTTAAGAAAATGTATATGACATTTCAAAGGTGTGCTTTATAGATTGTGGAATTAGGGGAGTATGAAGAGACTCTTAATTTGGAGAACTGGTTCTTTGCAAAATAAGAATTTGACGTAATAATACAATCAGCTGTGTATGGTGCGTAGTTCTTCAAAGGGCGATAGCACAGTAGTGGCTAAGAACTTGAACTTGGAGTTAGGACGGTCCATCCTTTATTTGCTGTGGACATAGGCAAAGTTATATCTCATTTTCTTCATGTGAAGTGAGAATAATGATAACCCTTCCATGGGATTGTTCTGAGGATTAACATAGGTAATCTATGCGACACATAGTATATTCTCACTAAATACATGTTGTTAGTATCCATTTCAGAGCTTCCTGGTGATGTCTTCACCATTCTAGATATTTTAGGGAAGCTGTTGTGTGTATACGGATACCTGTCTTACTGATTGTTTTTTTAAATGTGGTTGCAAATGTATCCAGAAGAAGAAATGAAGATAGCACCCATCATCCAGGTTTACCTCCAGAGGAGTTCCTGAGTAGAAGAGGACAAATGAGTCTGTGTGTGGAATGCAGGCTGGGCTACTTCAGATGTCTGTGGGGATCTCCCATCTGCTCCCCCAGATGCGTAACCAGCAAGTTCATGCTGAGGACAGTGCCTCCCTCTGCCTTTGCATGTTGTAAACACAAACATGGGGCATTTGCTCAACTTTCATACCTGACTCTGGTCTTTTATTTACAGAGACAAACATATACAACTTTACACAGGCATCACATGGAGCAAGCCCAAGATCTTTCTCACATGTACTCTGGGCAAGTATGGTTTGGTTTTTTGACTAAATATCAGTGTTTGCTCTGTTTGCAAGCATCTGATGAGCAAAACCAACCGAGGTGCTCCAGGCGGTTGGCTGTGCTGATCCCCAGGAAAAAAACAAAATAAAACCCAGCCCCTCCTACAGTACTGCCTCAGTGTGCTGGCTGATCTGTTTGCTGATTAAATTCTTAACCCATACCTATTTGAGGCTTACGTCAGTTTTGCGTCTTTGATCCTTAATTTTGCAGTGCTTTAGTTCTCGATTTTTTTCAGTAAACTGCACAAATGACTCATCAGCAGGAAATGCGGATAAATAGTCAACTGAAAATACAAATAAACGTATCTTTCTTTTGTGGGAAGGATTTGCTTAAAGAGAAAAGAACCTTGGGAGGATAGACTATAGTTATCAATCAGAAGGGCAAAATCTGCTTCTTGTGGGATTCTAGTCCCTTTCCCTGGGGCGGGGATAGCATAAGCCCAGCTGCTAAGGAAACATCTGTCCACATGGGGAGTCTAGGATTATGGGTTTAGAACTGGTTGGTAGTCTCTTCATCAGGAATTTAAGTGATTTTTGAAGAGTTATCTGACAAGTGCATACATGTATGTCTGCTTGCATGTGTATGTGTGTGTATGTTTTCTGTAATTCCTATAAGTAATCTTTCTGGTAACTCATATGATCAGTGCAGTGTCCTCATATAAGTGGAGGCCTAATTCTATTGCTCACTAAATAGTAACTTTAAGCTCTGTTACACATATCATGAAAGAATGGAATTAGCATTAGCATCTAGATGGAATTATTACCATATGAACGCAGTCTTGATTGCAGTGTCCACATGCCCTTTGATCCCGAAATCTTCCTAATTTCCATGTAAACAGTTTTGTTAGCATGGCAATCACAGGCAGCCATTACCAGAACCTGTCTTGTATCTCTTAACGTAGACAAAAGAGCAGCGAGACAGAGGTGGTGATGAAAGTGTTGCATAAAGAGTGCCTTTCCATATTTCATGTCTGGACTAAATCCAAGTTTCAAAGTTCAGAAGGCCCCCTCAGCATGCTGGAGACTTTACTTGGTGACTCCTGGGAGGTGAAATTATTTCTCTGCTTTTGTTCAAGCCGAATGACCAACTCCCTCTGCTCCCCCATCTTTTTCTCTGTACTTGGGCCTTAGGTGGGTATTTCCCCATTCTTCCCATCTGTGATGTGCCTAGAAACGTGCTGAGATACCACATTGGTTGGAAGTGTGACTCTTCCAGGAAGTTTCACTCCATTAAGACTTTTTCTAGTTAATATAGGTAATATGAACCTCTTATTTTCTGATCCTGGAAATCCAGAAACCTGGCAAGTGAAAAAGATAAAATTCAAGGCAACATGTTATCTAGCCACAATGAAGCTGGAATAATATGGATGGTTTTATTGTTTTCAAGTAACGTCACAGACTAAAGTTAAAGTAAATACCTGTCTGGGGATGGGGGGACACTTCTTACAAACAAGGGTGCCTGAATGAGACATATTTGTGTACCTAACCCTTAAATGTACCCCTCAATATCACAATAAAAAAATAATATAAAAAAAATATTTTACATACATAATTATAATTATGGTTACATCACTTAATAATAATACATCAAAAATTGTCAAAAGGCAGAAGGGAATCTAAGACCCTCCCTAAAAACCTTAAATAACTTCCTTCAACTCTAATGATCAGGATACGATGTGTGAGATACCAGCGACGCTCTATTAAGTTGTAGGGAAAGCCAAAATAGACTCTCCTCTCTCTGACTCTGGGAATCCTGACTCAGGATGAGCATGAAGAGATAAGGGGACATTTTCTTTTCTTTTTTCCTTTTCTTTGAGTTTGCATCTCACTCCATCACCCAGGCTGGAGTGCAGTGGCATGCTCACAGCCATCCTAGCGTCGACCTGCTAGGCTCTGGCGATCCTTCTGCCTCAGCCTTCCAAGTAGCTGGAACTATAGGTGCGTGCTATCACACCTGGTTCATTTTTCATTTGTTGTAGAGACGAGGGCTCACCAAGTTGCCCGGGCTGGTCTCGAACCCGCAGGTTCAGGCAATTCACTCACCTCGGCCTCCCAAAGTGCTGGGATGACAGACTGAGCCATGGAGCCTGGTTGGGGACATTTTCAAGAGAGCCATTTTGTAGATCTTGTTGGTGCTTTGGCAAACACCATAGCAATTTGGAATAAAAATTCACCTCAGTTATGAGCTTTGAAGTACTCCCACATACTGATACCTTCGCTAATGTCTTTCCAGTTTGATTAGATTCAGATCTCTAGTTTGGAGATACTATTATACTACTTCTAATAATGACACTTATTTTGTGCTGACTACCTTCTAGGCACAGTTCAGAGTGCTACAGTTATTTTCTCACTTAATCCTCAGAGCACATTCATGAGATGAGTATTCCTATTATCCACCTTTTACAGATGTGAAAATGAAGGCACTGAGAGGTACTGTAACTTGCCCAAGGTCACACAGCTGGTGTGGGCTGGTAGGATTTGATCAGCCAGTGGAGCTGCTCATATGTAGTAGGAGCACTGGGGCAAACATGCTGATTGTCTCCACAGCCTCCCTTTCCTCTGGGAGCTGCTGACCAGTGGAGGGCAGGAGGCGTCATCTCTTGACTGAACGTGGCTGGCCTCTCTGCTCATGGCAGCCTCAGGTTTCTTCCCTAGCTCCTTTCACAGCAGTAGTTAGTTAGGAGTTATTTGTTTATTACCTCTTTCCTCTACCCACTTTTAAGCTTCTTGAGGGCAGGAAAACTGCCTGAGGGCAGGAACTATTTGGATCACTGGAACTATGCCTCGAGGGAGGGCAGGAACTAGTATTGGGATCCTTGGGGAATCCTCTCCTCCTAGTAATGCCTCATACTGGGGAGACACAAAATACAAATTTGCTGAGTGAGCAAATCCCCTTCTATAAATATGTATGTTGTTTGGGTATTGTTAGAGCATACCCCTATAAAGTTATGACATTCATCTCTTTTCAAGACAACCCTTTAACCTCAAAGATTAACAGCCCTTTCTTAATATTGTACAAATCAAAATTTGGAATAAAGCTCTTTATGGGTCATGGACAGGAACGAATTTGTGCTTTGAAGCAACAGATGTCACACTATGTGTACCTATTTTCATTTTATTTAGCATCGTAGTACAGTGCAGTGGTTAAGACCTCAGAGGCTGGAGCCAGGTGCCCTGGGCTGAAATTCTGAGTCTGTTACCATCTGCAAGATGATATGGGCATGTTGTAAACTTGATGGACCTCAGTTCCCTTGTCTATAAAATGGGGATAATACTAGAACCTGTCTTATAAGAGTGGTTGTAAGAATTAAATGAGTTAATATATATAAAGTTTCTGGGATGGTGCCTGGCATGAAATAGCCATTACATAAATATTAATTACTGTTATATTTCTAATGTGCTATTATTTTATAGTACACTTCTATTTTCTATTGTTTTTTGCTATTTGATATTTTCTTTTATTTAGTGGAATTTATTTTTATAGAGCAGTTTTAGATTCATAGCAAGGTTGAACAGAAGGCACAGAGACTTCCCAAATACCCCTTTTCCCCACACAGGCACAGGGTCCCCCGTCATCAGCATCCCCCACCAAAGCAGAACATTTGTTGCAACTGATGAACCTGCACTGACATGTCATTATTGCCTAATATTCGTAGTTTACATTAGCACTCACTCTCGGTGTTGGACATTCAACGAGTTTGGGCAAATGTATAATGGCATGTGTCCACCATTATAGTTTCATACAGAGTAGTTTCACTGTCCTAAAAATCCTCTGTGCTCCACTGTTCATCCCTCCCCCCTCCTAACCTCTGGCAACTACTGATCTTTTTACTGTCTCCATAGTTTTGCCTTTTCCAGAATGTCATATAGTTGGAATCCTACAGTATCCAGCCTTTTCAGATGGGTCTCTTTCACCTAGTAATATACATTTATGTTTCTCTCGTGTCTTTTTATGACTTGGTAGCTCCTATTTTCTGACCTCTTATGCCCTATTTGGTCATTTGTTCATTCATTCGGTCTTTGAATAAATATGTTCTGAGTATTTATCATGAGACAAAAACATAAGAACACTTGAATTACTTCTTCTGAGCACTTAAAAAATTGCTGGCCTTGCTCAGTTGATTTTTTTTTCTTTTTCCTGTAATGACAGCCATATTTAATGGTTTATCTCATTGGCAGATATTCTTAGGGGGCCTCGCCAACACTTTTGCTATCATCTATTTCCTAGGAAAGTTTTCTTTATTTCCCAGTACTCTGAAAATATATGTGTATATGCCTGCATATCTGTAGAGACATCAATTTTTTCCTTCCTTCATGTCTCTTCTTCTTGCTAATAAATCTTTATTGAACACATGCTAAATGCTATTTACTTGGTGGGCCATGGGGACACAACAGTCACAAACCCCCTTAGTACCTGCTCTTCATAGTGCTTAGAGTCTGTCGGGGAGACAGATCTTATAAGAGAAAACACACAAATACATTTGTGATTCTAAATTACAATAAGTGCTATAAAGGAAACATTTTTAAAATGTGATGAGACACTATTCATAGGTGACTAGATTTAGACTGGGAGGGTCAAGGAAGGGTCCCTGTGGAAGTGACATCCAAGGTGAAGAATGAAAGCAGAGCTCTCAGGGCAGAGGAAACTGTTTAAGGGGCCTAGGGCACCTGAAGAGGCAATGGCGATGGACTTGAGGGGGCACAGCTGCAGAGACAGGCCCAGCCAGGGCCTTGAAGGATGCCCTCAGGGTTCTGTGCTTCATGGTCACGTGCAAGGATAGCCTCTCAAGGACTGCAAACAGTGGCCTTCCAAAAGCAGGCTTACCTTTTGGAAAAATCCTTTTGTCTGTGAGTGAAGTGGGTTAAAAGAGTGCTTGGAACCTGAGCAGCCTTGAGAAGGTTCTGAAACTGCAACACTTCATCCACTTAATGGGATTGATGAAAATGGCCCCAATCCCTGCTGAAGCTAACTTCTGATCATCATAGAGCCCCACAACAATTTTAGAAGTTGGAGGTCTAATACAGTGGTCTCCACTGTGGGTGACACACCGCAGAAAGTACACAAAACAATCCATTGTAGGGTGGTAGAGAAATATCAGAACTTTTATTTCTAAAAATAACAAACACAAATAAATAAAAAACTCATTCTTCCAAAATTGTCCACTTCTTGGTATATTTTACAAAGTGCAAAGTATTCTAATATATGTATATATTTTATAAACAAATGTGGGATAATGCTAACAAGCTTTTTACCGACTGAGCCTTTTCCTTCCTTGCTGTCTGTTATCTGTGTCAAAGCCTTCTCTGACTCAACCCCTGAAATTATTACTCCAGGATCTTATTGTCCTATACTCCAGAGATTAAGGAAGACTTAGGCCAACATTTATACCAATAAATTGAAACAAATAAGTTCAATATGGTAAGTTAAAAGCATAATATCTGCTCATCTCTTATGTCAGTTTAGGCAAAGAAATATTTGTTGAATGAATAAATGGATGAAGGAAGAATTCATTGAATGAAAAATTAAATTAAATTCTGTGACCTAACATCTACTAATTGTCTAAAATTGTCCAATGACTAATAAATGAACAACTAAATCCTCACTCAATGGGTACAAACATTTCAGACACCGCATGATTCTCAGGTTCCCATGCGAGACTCATTATTTTCACCAGCACTTTTTCTTCCACCTTGCCCCTTCTCAGCTTTGACAGTTTCTAGAGGCTGGCTCTTTACTCCATTCCAGCCTTACTGACTCACCTTCCTTCACGCCTTCCTGTTAAACTCCCTTCTGACAGCAGAAGCCTAAGTAAGATGAAGACCCACCTATAGTGATGCTCATTTTCTTCAACTGGTCTGGGTATTGATTTCGGTTCTCTTCCTCAAAGCCAGAGCTGACAAGGCATGACAAGATAAATACTGTAGATTTCTCCAACATTTTTAGGAGCAGCTCAGTTTCCGGGGTGAGCATGAAAGCTCACAGAGATGTCTGTATTGGCTCCTGGCAGCAGCTGCTGCTGTAGAACTATCTAGATCAGAGGTTGCAAAATTCAGATGGTTTGGGACTAGCCATTGATGTTGATGAAAAGCAGGTTCTGAGAGACATGGAGTACAGAGAATTCTTATGGCATCCATGGGAACACCTGCTCCTCAGTTCTAGCCAATTGCTCACACGTGAAATCTTTTTATAGCAAATCCTTCAGTTTTTAAATATTGGCAGTTAATTAAACATTAAAAAGACCCATTGTATTTGCCAGATGAAACATGTCATAGGGCCTGAATCAGTCCTCAGGCCACCTTTGCAACCTCTGGGCTCAGTGGACACCACTGCTACTCTTGTCCATCTTTTCACTCGTTCTTTATGGTTGGCATCACATTTGTTTCATGTCTCTCATTCCTCTGGTCTAGATAGCCTTCAGTTTGTCCAGATTATTTTCCCTTCATTTATTAATGGAGAAGAAAACATTAGGGATAGTCCTTATCAGTAACTGTTGTTTGGAAAGTCTAAAAAATAAAAAACAAATCTTCCTTTTACAACAGGAAAGCATAGCCATGTGGTACGTGCTCTGGAGCAAAGGAGCAGAGAGGTTAGGAGATAGTTGGGAAGAAAAGCCAGGTGGTCTGCTCTCTTTCCGCAGAGCCTCAAATGACCCTGAACAAGTCGCACAACACTACAGTTATCCTTTGTTCTTCTGGAATGCCCTCCCTGCCTTCCTGTTTAAAGATGTTCTCATCTTCCCGAACTCAGGCCCAAGGCCTATTACATCCAAATGTGGAGAGAGCTCAAGTTCTCCAGCACACCGAGGAGTAGTCCTTGTGGTGAACATGAGTGGGTTTTGCCTGCTGAACATCTGTGCCCTTGTTTAGGTGAGTGACACCTTGGTTTTCCTTTGGGAACCCATTGCTCCTCCTTTGGGTACAGAAAGGGCATCCGTCCATAGGGCCTGCCCTCCCCTTGCCAGAGAGCTGCACTTGGGCTATTAAGGAAGGATGGTTCCTCACAGGGGAATTGTCAGGGTGGCACCAAAAGAGTAGAGCACATTTGTAGGGCGGGCAGAGCTCACGGGTGACCACTACACCCAACCCTGAGTGATGTGAGTTTGAGGAAAAGGAAGGTTCTTGGAAAAGCCCTGGCCTAGGTCCCACATGCTGCACATGAAGAAGCTGAAGCTTGGAGATGTTGGGTAACCAGCCCGAGGCATGAATGATGGGAGCTGCAGTTTGTCATCCATTTCTCATAGAACCCATGAGACTTAGGTCATATTGATTTTCAGTCTTATGCCTCAGTTGCCTTATCTGCAAAGTGGTCAGAATAGTTTCTGACTCACAAAAGTGTTCTGAGAACGAATGAGGTCTTATCTTCAAAGTACACTGTGCCTTGAAAGTACAAACTGTGACTAGTAAACAGATTACCCTGGAAGGCTCACATCTGGTAAAATCAAACAACTCAAAGCCATGAATATAAGTGAGGGTTCTTCTTCTAGTCTGATTTATGTCATGTATTACAGAACCACACACACACACCTATTTCAACCTCCCGAGCAGATAGAATTACTCTAGAGAAGTTTCTGATTGTTGACTTCTACTCCAGAGAAGTGACATAGTATGGTGCTTGAGGGTGGGCTGATAGACCTGGGTTTTAACTCTCAGCTTTTGTCATTTTCTTGTGTGACCTTTGACTAGTTACTTAAATTCTCTCTATATCAGTTTTCTCATCTGTAAAGAGACATGAATGGTTGCAGTTACCACAATAGTGGTGAACATGGAAGGAGATCGGGAAAGTACAAGGGCAGACTCCCCAAACCCCGGAATTTATTTATAAGAAATTGTGTATTTATTCTTACATGTTTAAGCTTCAGTCACCTTCAAAGTACTCTCCATTTGATGCAATACACCTATCAAGATGCTTTTTCCCCTGCTCAAAACAGTTTTTGAACTCATCAATTTTGATGCCTTTTAGTGTTTTTGCCATTTTTGTTTCACCTCTTCTATATAAGCAAACGTTTCCCTTTGAGTACTTTTCTCATCCAGAAAAACAACAACAACAAAAAAATCACCTGGGAAGAAATCAGTTGAATAGGGAAGGTGGGGCACAGAGGTCATGCCATTTTTGGTCAAGAACTACTGGACAAGCATGTTCATAAATTATGCATCATTAAATGGACAAACACATTTAAAGAATCTTCCCCCCAAAATTCACTGAAATGCAGCCTCTCACAGCAAAGCTAACTGGTACACTCATGCCAATGGGTTCCTAGAACACTCATCTAACAGGGGAAGCCTGTACTACAAGGGGCTTGCCCTCTAAAAAATATTCTCAACAAATATTTGCAGAATAAATGAAAACATACAGCTGTTACAGGCTTTCTGTTTCTTTCTAAATTTGGGAACCTTAGGAAGCAAGTTGGATCAAGTCTGTGACAAAACTGCCTCTACTTATCAGAAGTTGTTACTAGTCCAGTAGTCCTGGCTGAACTCTTCATTTCTTTCATCAGAAGAAATTCCCAGACAAGACAGAGATTAAATGCACAGTGAGGCTTCTCATTTGCAGTAATGCAGCCTCATTCTGCCTGAGTCAACAGTCACATGCAGGCTTCACCCATATCTAAGTAAGTCAAAAAACTAGGGGCTAGACCTTAGGAATTCAGTAAAGAGCTAGACAGACAAGGCCCCTGATCCTCTAAGACTTTGCCTTTTAATGAAAAAACAAAAATTAAGGAGAAAAGATAATTTCAGGTAGTGATAGGCACTGTGTTGAAAGTGTGACCTGGTAATGTGATATGTGGTAGTGACTGAAATGTGGAAGAGCAATGAAGATTTGTGTGCTCAGGGAAGACCTTAGGAGTTGACCTAAATGACCCAGGGAATTAGTCATATGGAGATCTGGATGAAAGCCACTTCAGAAAGAGGGTGGAACGGATGCCCTAAGGGGTGAGCTAGGTTCGTTTGGGGAACAGAAACAAGACCACATTGAACAGAAATATGGCATGTTGAGTACTGGTGGAGCAAAATGAGCTAAGTCAGACAGGTAGGCAGGGGTTACATTCTGTATGGTATGTCAGGGTTTGGCAAGACACTTCTTTATTCTAAGTGTGATGACAGGTGGAGGTAAAGTTTTAGCAGGGGATAATGGCTTGTCAGGAATCCAGAGTAAAAGCAGGCCTATTTTATAATCCAGATGGGGGAAATGGAGGAGGCTTGGGTGAGAAAAGCAGCTGTGGATGTGGCCTGCTGATGGATTGCCTGGGAGAGGAAAAGTGGAACCAATGATCCCCGGAGGTGTTTGAGCCTGGGTGAATGACGGTACCATCTACTTATTTGGGGAAGAGGAAAGAAATGGGTCTTGAGGGAAGAAGTCTTCAAAGAGTTCTCTTTTGTTTATATTAAGTTTGAGACACTTTATTAGACAATCATTTGCAGATGTCAGGGGGAGTTGGCTACACAAGTCGTAAGCTCAGTGGAGAGGTCTTGGACTGGAGATGGAGCTGTGGCACCATCAGCATGCTGATGGGGCTAAATTCCACCATTCTGAAGGAGGTTGTTGGTGGAAAGTATGTACATCAAGAAGAGTGGAAGGGAGGGCATGGGACACCTTGGATATTTAAGCATGTAATCTATGCTGATTTATTTTAGAATCTGGATCTCCAAGTAGCTTCTTTAATTCCTCATCATACTTAGTACTTATACTTCTGAGGAGTCTTATTAATTAGGTATTTGGTATAAAAATTGTTGCTGTAAGCTATCCATAATCACATTCTAGAAATCAGTTGGTGGGTAACAGATGCGCATATGACCACAGGAAATGCCAAAAACCACTTCCCATGGTTGTTCCTCTTGCATGTACACATCTATTTTTAACACATATGATTGCAAGGCAATCTTATCACTTGTGGGAACTGGGTTTCCCAACAGAGACCCAAGGCAAGCGGACACAGAGAGTAGTGCCCCGTGTGCCAACGTTTACTGCTTCTGATTTGTCAACAGAGCTCAAACCACATGCAGATTTAAGAATGACCTTTGGTAACTTGAGGGGTGTGTGTGGAGTAGGAGAGGTGAGTGGTTTCAGGAAAACAGTTCTACAGTTCTGAGGATTTCCTAACATGTCAAAGTTTCTCAGAAAACTTTGCTAATTTAGGAGTTTTTGACTAATTATCAGAAGTATTTACTCATCTCTTTCCTAAGAGCTTGTACTTAATAAGCTAACTAAGTGGAGTTGATTCTTTCCTAACATGTGATGGGTTTTGACCCAATGACCTAAGAGATCAACCTTGGAGATTCAAACTATGACGGTTCCTGCTAATGCCCTGAGCTGTGTTTACATGGCTCCTAAATACCCAATTGGAAAACTAATTATTGCTTAACAAATGGCTTATACTAGCTACAAATAAATGGTTTATTTAAGGGGTCAAAATCAGCTGTTGCATCTAAGTGGTACTGCTTTAAGGAAGGCCAGCTTTGTAGCCAGAGGCCCTTGGTTTGAATCCAGCTTTAAAACTCACTGGTTCTACTACTATGGAAAAGACACTGAACACTTTTTGTCTTTAGTTTCATCATCTGTAACACTAGTATTATTGTCACAGCCACCCCAGAGTATTACAAGGGGTGAAATATTGCTTTCTAAGCCACTTAGTGCCAAATAACATTTAGATGTTGGAGAAATCCTTATCAGCTTTCCATTTTGTTCAGAAGAACTTTTGAAAAGGAGGGGAGAGTTAGAGGAAGAATTCCTATCTCCAAGTTTTTCCTGAGTTCATAAATTCTCAACTATGGTGGGACTGGGCATCACTAGTCACATCTCATTCTACCAAGCAGGATGTGGGTAAATATAAATCTATATCATGGTGATTCAAAATGGTTCATTTTGAAGTCATTGGCTTTGGTTATATCAGATGAGGGAGCATTGAACATCTTTCAGCCTGTATCACACAAAACCATATTCTCTTTCATACTTTAGTGTTCTGTGTGTTATCTGACCCCCTATTTCACACCCTTCCTGGCTCCACCAACAGGATGCTTTAATGCCCCTTTCTTCAAAGTTAGACTCTTGGAAGGAGTCAAACAATTTTTATTGAACCTAAAATACATAAATCATGGGTCCTAGCAATTACAATTTAGGAATTTTTACTGTAAATAGACTCACAAAAGCACTCAAAGATATAAGGGTGAGACATTGAAGCATTAATCATGATACTAAAGAACTGAAAACAATCTAAGTTCTAGAGGATTTATTAAATAAATTACACTACTTCCATATTATAAAATATTACACAGGCTTTATAAATAATAAGATAGATATCTTCTAATGTGGAAACATATCCTAGGTATATCACTATATTAAAAAAAACTGCAGAACATTTATAAAATGATTCCATTTATGTAAAATAAAATATAAATACATTTCCCTGTATATTTATAAACATTTTCTTAAGAAGTATATTAGGTACAATTAGGGATAGTTCCTTACAATGTGAGGGCAGAGGAAGATTTTTAACTTTCAATTCATACACTTATCCTATGCTCATGGGTTACTTTTCACATATATAAATCAAAATTAGTTAAAATTAGATTAGCCTCATGGAAGGTTTATAAGCCACTTATGACCCTTTTAAACTAAGACAATAGAATGAGATTATGTACTACTTAGGACTCCCTGGCTGGAAGTAGCAAAAACCAACTCAAGCTACACGTAAAGGCATCACTTTTTATAAGAGAACAGGGGTATCTAATGGAACTCCATGGCATTAAGCACAGCTTGGCCTCAGAAATGTCTGGAAGTGGAAAGACACTGCAAACTCTTGGCATAGCCTCTCTCTGTCTCTAGCCTCTTCTTCTCTCTGTGTTTCTGTCTCATATTTACTGTCTGTAGACTCACTTTTTTTTTTCTCCCCAGTCCTCATGGCAGAACCTGGTACTCCATGACTCTCAAATGCACATATTACAAGTCTAGTCAAGCGGACAGATGAAATCCCTTTCCCTTGATCCTAATTTCATACCCCCAGAGAAGAGCCTCTGATTAGCTCAGCTTGTGTCCAGTGTCCAGCCCTGTCCAATCAATAGTGGCTAGTGAGATGGGGTCCTGTCATAGGTATTGACAGATGAGGGTCCTCTCGGGCTGAGAGTAAGGAGAATCACTCTTAGAAGGCACTCCAAAAGGTATCAAAACCAAGACTATTGATATGTTTAACAAACTCAAAGGACTGGGTTACTAGGTTACGGGTTGCGGATGATGCTGTTTTAAATTGCCAAGTCACTAATTCACTCTTTTTTTTTTAATGTCACTGACATATTTTGCTATAAAAGTTCACACTGAGGAATTTATAACAAATAAATTATTTGTAATAAAAAAGAGCATTTTGAGTGCTATAAAAGCTCTCTCTCTCTCTCTCTCTCTCTCTTTCTGTGTGTGTGTGTGTGTGTGTGTGTGTGTGTGTGTATGTGTGTGTATTTCAGTTCGATGGTGTTAGAGGTTAAAAATTTACACAGGTTGGCCTGACAGCTTGTTTAAGTGGACTGCCACTTGGTGAGTGAGACCTCAACTTTCGTATGTTGGGCAGTGTTGAATTTGTGAGAAAGAAACACTATGTCAACAGATTGAAGATTCTTAGTCTTCAGTCAACTTATAGATCAGGAACTGACTGAAGGATTATTGTTTAAATATATTTTAAGATATAGCACAAGAACAATGAAAAAATATAAGTATCCTATATAGAATTTATATACTTGTATCTATCCTTTCTTCTGCCCATCCAGCTAATATTTATAAAGTACCCACTATAGATCAAATACTCTACTAGGCATGAGGTTTAAAGGATGGTGACAGCATTCTGTGCTCTCAGGAAGTTCACAGTCTAGTGGAGGAAACATTCATCTAAATGAAAAATAACAATGTAAAGCATTACTAGAGATAGGAAGATAGAGGAATAGACATGTAGGAAGATAGAGCTCAGAGAATAGGTGGAAGAATGCATCTTAGACAGAGTAAAAAATACCCCTACCTTTGTGAATGTGGGTGAGGAAGACAAAAATGGTGAATGCAGTTTCAGGAAAAGTGAACATTTATAATGTCTTACAAATGTCCAAATGAAGGGATAGATTAATCACCACATTTGGTTTTCTGTACATCTATCTTTGAGTTTCAAGATGGCCTCTCATTTCCACACAAATTTAAAAATGGCTAACTTATTTAATTCCCTATTTGACTGAGTTTCATACAGGCAGGGACTATGTTTTTCTTGTTTACTGCCATGTTCCCTACACCTGTACCATGTCTGGTGCTCAGGAAGCATTTTTTATTTTTATTTTTTATATTTTGAGTTGGAGTCTCACTCTGTCCCCCAGGCTGGAGTGCAGTGGCACGCCCACAGCCACTGCAACCTTGACCTGCTGGGCTCAGGCAATCCTTCCCCTGAGCCTTCCAAGTAGCTGGAACCACAGCATGTGCTACCACGCCTGGCTGATTTTTTTTTTCTTTGATGCATCGTAGAGACAAAGTCTCACCATGTTTCTCAGGATGGCGTCGAACTCCTGAGCTCAGGCAATCCTCTCTCCTCCACCTCCCAGAGTGCTGGGTATGGATGTGAGCCACTGAGCCCAGCAGGAAGCATTTTTAAAAGGAAGCATTTTTAAAAGGAATCTATTTATTGAATGGAAACACACACAAATAACAGTGTACAGATTGTAAGTGTACTGGAATGTGCTCATTTGCATCTGGCTTCTTTTGCTCAACATTATGTTTGAGAGATTCATCCATATCTTTGTATGTAGTTTGGGTTGGTTCATTTTCCTTCTCTTTAGCATTCCATTATATAAATGTTCCACAATTTATTCATTCTTCTGTTAATGGACATTTGGGTTTGGGATTCTTAGAAAAGTAATGCTGCCCTGAATATTCTTTGATTATGTCTTTTGGTACACATATGTACACATTTTTGTTGGGAATATATACCTAGAAATGAAATTTGGGGGGTCATGAATAAATTCCCAATGCATATATTTGACGTTGGTAGGAACTGTCAGTTTTCTGAAGTGGTTATACCAACTTTCTCTCAGCAGTATGTAAGAGCTTCGGTTGCTCCTCATGCTTGCTAGCATCTTAAAATGATCCGTTTTTAAAGTTTCAGCCATTCTAGTGGAGTTGCAGTGGTATTTCATTGTGGCTTTACTGTGCATTTCTCTTATGAATAATAATAATAGTCATGTTTTTAGTAATTTGAACATCCTCTTTTTGAAGTACGCTTTAAATCTTTTGCCCATTTTTTTTACTTTTAACTGAGTTATTGATCCTTTTTCTTTTTGATTTGAAGGGGTTCCACAAATATTTTGCGTATAAGTCCTTTTTCAGATATGGATATTGTAAATATAATCTCACTCTATGGCTTGTTTTTTTCACTCTCTTAATGGAGGCTTTTAATAAACCAAAGTTCTTATTTTAGTGTGACTCAACTAATCAATCTTTTTAATGGTGTTTTAATGTTTCTTATGTTTTGTTTAAAAATCTTGGACTTCTTCAAGGTCATGAAGATATCTCCTATCTTTTCTTATTGAAATTTATTATTTCACCTTTCAACTTAGATCTATAACATAACTGGAATCAATTTTTGTGTATGTAGGATCCAAATCATTTTTTAAAAATAGATTATTAGCTGTCTCAGCACCATTTACTGAAAAGTCTATCCTTTTCCCTAATTTAAGTTATTGTATATACATGGGTCTGTTCCTGTATTCTCTATTCTATTATACTGTTCAATTTTAGTCTAGTTGCCAGTACCACTGTGTTTTGTTTGCGATAAATATTGATATCCAACTTTGTTCTTCTTCAATTACCTTGGCTATTTTTGCCTTTTGTGCTTCCATTTAAATTTTAAAATCTCCTTGTCAATTTCCATGAGAAAAACCTTCTGGGATTTTGACAGGGATTGCCTACCACACGGTAAGCTATTGAATAAGTAAAGCAACTGGGAGAGAACCGATATTTTTTATATATTGAAACTTCTAATCACTGAGCATGCACTATCTTTTCATTTATTTATTCCATTTATTGAAAGCCATCTTTACTTTCTCCCAATAATGTTTTATAGGCTTGTTTTTTGTACAGAAGTTTTGCCTGTCTTTTGTTAGTTTATGCTTAGTTGTTTGATCTTTTATTTTCTGCCATTGTAAATGTTATTGCTTTGAAATTTTTTATTCTACTTGTTTTTTTTTTTTTTTTTTGAGTTGGAGTCTCACTTTGTTGCCCAGACTGGAGTGCAGTGGCTGCTCCCAGCCACTGCAGCCTCGACCTGCTGGGCTCCGGCAATCCTTCCGCCTCAGCCTTCCAAGTAGCTGGAACTACAGGCACGTGCTACCATGCCCGGCTAATTTTTTTATTTATTGTAGAGATGAGGTCTCGCCTGCCCAGGTGGGTCTCGAACCCGCGGGCTCAGGCAATCCACTCACCTCAGCCTC
>CAUYQG010002716.1:0-11180 GCA_963574415.1 Tarsius wallacei
CGGGAGCGTGCCACTGCACTCCAGTCTGGGCGACAGAGTGAGACTCCAACTCAAAACAACAACAACAACAACAACAAAAACCCAAAAAACAAAAAAGACTAGTCTGCATAATGTAGCAAAACCCCGTCTTTACAAAAAAAATTTTTAAATTATATATATATGTATGTATGTATGTATTTGAGTTGCAGTCTCACTCTGTTGCCCAGGCTGGAGTGCAGTGGCACAGTCATGGCTTACCGCAGCCTCGACCTACTAGGCTCAGGTGATCCTTCCACCTCAGCCTCTCACGTAGCTGGAACTGCAGGCATATGCCACCATGCCCAGCTATTTTTTTTTTTTTTTTTTTTGAAACAAGGTCTTGCTTTGTTGCCCAAGTTGGTCTCCAACTCCTGGGCTCAAGCAATCCTCCCGCCTTGGCCTCCCAAAGTGCTGTGATTACAGGCATGAGCCACCATACCAGGCCAAAAAAAAAAAATTTTTTTTTAATCCAGTAAGCAGGCAACTGGAAGCCATGTGTCTGAGCCAAACAATAAGCTTTTATAAGTCCATAAAGGACAAGCACAGCACAAAAGCACTCTGATGTCAGAGCCCCGCCCTGGTCTTCTGAAAAGCACCAAGGACTCACCCAGCAGCAGCCAGTCCCCAAGTATGGGGGAAGGGGGAAATCTCAGGGGCAGTGGGTGGAACCCAGAGCAGACTCATGAGACTGGGCGGTGCAGACCTGGACAGGCGGCTCAGCCAGGCCTGCTCCGTTGACAGGAGAGGCCTAATGAGCAGAATAAACACCATTTGGGGCCATTTGCTGTGAAATGGACTGGGGTGTAGGAGAAATTGCCCTTGTAGGGGCATAAAACACACACATCAGCAGAAAATAATGTGCTGGAAAAGTTTACATTGAAGACATGCCGTTCCGGGTGTGCAGAGGCGTTAACGCTTATGTAATTAATCATTTCATATTTGAAGATTGGGACTTTTTTTTCCCTTTTAATTAATTAGCCAGTAGGCTCGTTCTAGTACATTTTTCATGTCAAAAAGCCAGTGGGTTCTGAGAGGAGGGAGGGGCCCCAGGGAGAAGTGACAGTGTGTTACACTGAGCTGTGGAAAGTGCAGGGAACCTCTGCATCCCTGCTCAAAAGAATTCCTGCAAGCCGGGCTCGGTGGCTCAGCCTGTAATCCCGCGCCTTTGGGAGGCTGAGGTGAGTGGATTGTCTGAGCCCGCGGGTTCGAGACCCGCCTGGGCAACTTGGCGAGACCTCAACTCTACAATAAATCAAAAAATTAGCTGGGTGTGGTAGCGTGTGCCTGTAATTCCAGCTACTCGGAAGGCTGAGGCGGAAGGATCGCCGGAGCCCAGCAGGTCGAGGCTGGGGTGGCCGGGAGCGGCCACTGCACTCCAGTCTGGGCGACAGAGTGAGACTCCAACTCAAAAAAAAGAATCCCTGCAGAGGGCAAGGGAATCCAGAATGGGGCAAAATGCTTGGGATTTGACTACGTCCCGGGAATATGGGATTCTGTCAGTTTTCGGGTTCCTCAAAATCTGCATTTAGTCCCCGGTCAGCAGTGTTGCCTGCTCGGTCAACGTATTTGTCTTTTACTAGAAAGAGGGTGCAGCAAGAGGGCTAAAGGTTGGACTCAGAAGCCAACCACTCGGATTCCAGTCCTGACTGTGTACCTTGTCAGCTGGAGGCTTTGGGCAAGGCACTTAACGTCTCTGTGCCTCCGTTTCCTGCTCTGTACAGTGCAGATAATGACAGTATCTACCTCAAGATTGTTGAGAGAGGAAAATAAGATAATATATGTGAATTGCTTACTTAGGTGTCTGGCACATATTAAAGACTCATAAATGGCAGGTTTTATTATGAGAGCAGTTGCACTTCTTTGTAGAACAGAACACCACTCTTGACTTCCTCTTTGGAAAGCTCTGTGTGTGTGTGTGTCTTAAAATATGCAGAAGAAAATTGACCATTTTAAGCATTTTTTTTGAGTTGGAGCCTCACTCTGTTGCCCAGACTGGAGTGCAGTGGCCACTCCCGGCCACCGCAACCTCGACCAGCTGGGCTCCGGCGATCCTTCCACCTCAGCCTTCCAAGTAGCTGGAACTATAGGCGCGCGCTACCATGTCCGGCTAATTTTTGATTTATTGTAGAGACAAGGTCTCGCCAAGTTGCCCAGGTGGGTCTCGAACCCATGAGCTCAGGCAATCCTCTTGCCTCGGCCTCCCAAAGTGCTGGGATTACAGGTTGAGCCACCGTGCCCGGCCAACATTTTTTTTTTTTGAGTCAGGCATCTTCTCTCCGTGTCACCCAGGCTGGAGGGCAGTGGCACAGTCACAACTAATTGGAGCCTCAACCTCCTGGCTTAGGCAATCCTTCCACCTCAGCCTCCTGAGTAGCTGGGACTACAGGTACACACCACCAAGCCTGGCTAATTTTTTTAATTTTACTGGTTTTTTTGAGCGCTGAGGCCCTGCTATGTTACCTAGGTTGGTCTCAAACTCCTGGGTTCAAGTGATCCTCCCACTTCAGCCTCCCAAAGTGCTGGGATTACAGGTGTGAGCCATGGTGCCCTGTGCTTACCTTTTAGTTGTCTACGCCTCTGGATGGTTAGCCAGGAGAGGAGGGACGTTGTCTCTCTAGCCAGGCACAGAGCAGCAGCTCAGTAAATATTTATTGAGCAAATGGATGGACTGCTTTGACGCGTTTCCCTTTGAAAGGCTCAGGTCTTTGTCTGCCTGTCTTCTCTCAGACATAGCACCGGATTCACCTCTGACCTCTCTCTCCTCTTTATCCTCCGTCTGTCTCCCACACTGTTTTTTGACGATAATGGCTCTCCTAGCCTCCTCCTTCCCAAACGGCTGGCCCTCAGCCCTGAGCTGTCCCACCATGACTGTGGTCAAGATTTCAGTCTTTTCTGCTCCAATTTACTCCAAAACTTTTTCCGCAAGTCCTTTTTCACTACAGCTGACCCCATAAAGAATCTGTTCCCTCATACCTATCAAGTCTAAATCTTTCCGTCTAATTTTCTAAGTTCCCAAAAACCTGTGGGTCCATGGGATTTTTGTTGTTGTTGTTTAATGTTTATTCTAATATTCAAAGTGAATGAAGACCTAGAGGAATCTCTACTTACTCAAATCGTTCTGGTTCTTCAGCCCCTCTGGAAGTTAAAGCCTTAAAGTGTATACACCTTCAGACCCAGCAATTCTCTTTCTACTAGTCTGTGTTAAGAAATAATCAGACCCGGCTTGATGGCTCAGTCTGTAATCCCAGCACTTTGGGAGGCAAAGGCAAATGGATTGCCTGAGTCCGTGGGTTCAAGACCAGCCCGGGCAACTTGGCGAGACCTTGTCTCTAAAATAAAACAACAAAAAATTAGCCAGGCATGGTAGTGCATGCCTGTAGTTCCGGCTTGTCTCCTTCCCACAAGACAGCTGTGATGACAGAAGCTGGAGCAGCCATTGCGGACCACAAGGTAGACGGCAGAGGAACACAGGAAATGTAGCCTGGGTCCCTGACCTGTAGACCCTCCTCAGTCCCAGACTCCAGTCACCTCTATCTGGTTTAAGCCACTATTATTTTGACTTTTGTTTTAGCATCTGAAACTGTATCTTAACTAATACTCTAGCTTTAAAAAAAAGATAAGATTCTGGCCGGGCGTGGTGACTCAAGTCTGTAATCCCAGCACTTTGGGAGGCGGAGGCGAGAGGATTGTCTGAGCTCAGGGGTTTGAGACCAGCCTTGGCAACTTAACAAGATCTCATCTCTACAATAAATCAAAAAATAAGCTGGGCGTGGTGGTGCGTGCCTGTAGTTCCAGCTACTTAGAAGGCTGGGGCAGAAGGATCCCCTGAGCCAGGTGGAGACTGCGGTGGCCATGAGCATGGCACTGCACTCCAGTCTGGGCAACAGAGTGAGACTCCAACTAAAAAAAAAAACAAAACAAAAGTAAGATTCACTCATAAGCAGGCCCTGAACATTTATTATAAGAAAGGGATTGGCAGTAGCAGGACATAACATTGATAAGAATACCAAACTTCATGTACCTAACTCGGAATTGTACCCCACATCTTCAAAATAAAAAAATTTAAAAGTAAGACATGTTAATAAAATTTTCCAATATCAAGAATTCTACTGCTGGGCTCAGTGGCTCAGACTGTAATCCCAGCACTTTGGGAGGCTGAGACGAGTGGATTGCCTGAGCCCGGGGGTTCGAGACCCGCCGGCAACTTGGCGAGCCCCCATCCTTTAAGGGCATGAGCCAGAACTTGCACACATGTCTTCTGCTTACATCCGTTAGCCAGAAATTAATCACACAGTCATACCTCACTGCAGGGGAGACGAGAACATGGATGCTGTGCCCAGCGAGAGCACAGAGCTCCGATTGCTGGAGAATCCTGGAATGAGGATAAGGAGACGCCACTCCCACAGTCAATAGCAAAGCAGCACGTGTCCAGTGTGATGGACACCAAGAATGTCAGCAGGCATCACCTCCAAGTGGGGATTTCATACTTTGTACTTTTCTTACAAACGATCTCATGAACACGTTTTACTTTTGAAGTCAAGGTCACAAAATACCACCACATTTCCGTCTAATTATTCAGGTCTCTCTGAACTTCTGCCTCATTTCCTTCCAGGCTGGCAAAGCCCTGGCTCATTTCATCTCAGAGTTTTTTAATCACGCTGTCCCCAGAGTCCTGAGAGCTGCCTGACTCCCTCCCTCAGGATCCCCATTCAATTCCCCTCGGCTTTCAGGGTCAGTTCAAAGTCCATCCTCAAGTCATTCTACTAAAAAGATACCTGCACACACATGTTTGTTGCAGCTCTATTCACAAGAGCAAAAACATGGAACCAACCATGCTACCCATAGGAGCTGAATTGGATTTTTAAAATGTGGTACATATACACAATGGAATATTATGCAGCCATAAAGAAGAACAAACATATGGACTTTGCAGCAACTTGGATGGCTTTAGAGTAGATCATACTCAGTGATCTATCACAAAAACAAAGAACAGAGTACCGTACTCATAAGTGGACCTTGAACAATTATCATAATACCATAAGAAAGGAATTGGCAGTAGTGGGAAACTGCCAGGGGAATGGGGGTGGGATTGACAGTTGAGGGAAACTTCTGGGGGAGGGAGGGGCACACCTCATCAACAAGGGTCCCTGCATAATGAACATTTGTATACCTAACCTTGAATTGTACCCCACATCTTTAAAATTAAAAAAATTTTTAAATTTTAAAAACCTATGAAAAAAAAGGATCCATCCACTTCCACCCCCATTCCTCAGGGAGTTCCCTGGCTATCTCAGGCTCTGGGCAATCTTGTCTCTTATCATGAGAGCGCCTACATCATGTACACACACGCTGTCGTGCGTCTGTTAAGCCCTCTGCAGTCCCCCCACAGTGCCTTAGGTGAGACCTGGCAAGACTGAAAGTGTCTGGAATGCAGGCGACTATCTTGTACTGCTGCGGGCTTCCCTTTAGTCCTGCAGCCCAGGAGTCCCCAACCCCTAGACCATGGACTGGTACCGGTCTGTGGCCTATTAGGACCCAGGCCACACAGCAGGAGGTGAGCAGTAGAAGGCGAGAGAAGCTTCATCTTCATTTATAGCCACTCCATCTTTAAAATACAGCCACTTCCCATCGCTCGCATGACTGCCTGAGCCCCACCTCCTGCCAGATCAGCATTGAAAAGCCTGCTTCCTTTTGCAATATCCTCATCCTTGTGAAGCAGGGCTTTCTGTGGTGACAGCCACCAAAACGAGATTACATGGCAGGCTGGACATAAGCACACACTTTGGGTGCCACCGTCTCCCATCACCCCCCAGATGAAACTGTCTAGTCACAGGAAAACAAGCTCAGGGCTCCCACTGATTCTACATTATAGTGAGTTATATAATTATTTCATTAAAAATTACAATGTAATCATAGTGCACAACAAATGTAATGAGCTTGAATCATCCCAAAATCATCCCTGACCATCAGTCTCTGAAAAAATTGTCTTCCATGAAACCAGTTCCTGGTGACAAAAAGTTTGGGGACCACTGCTCTTGCTATTTCTGCTTTTTCTTTGTCAGAGAGGATGCAAGGAAGCAGTAGAGGGTTTCAGCCCAAATATTTATGGGTTGCATCTCTTGGTGTGTGTTCCTTGAAACTTTTTTTGAGTTAGAGTCTCACTCTGTCACCCAGACTGGAGTGCAGTGGCACGCTCATGGCCACTGCAGCCTCGACCTGCTGGGCTCAGGTGACCCTTCCATCTCAGCCTTCCAAGTTCCTGGAACCACAAGCGTGTACCACCACACCTGGCTAATTTTTGATTTACTGTAGAGATGAGGTCTCACCAAGTTGCCCAGGCTGGTTTCGAACCCCTGGACTCAGGCAATCCTTTTGCCTCCATCTCCCAAAGTGCTGGAATTACAGGCTTGAGCCACTGCACCCGGCCCCCGAGATTGGTTTTTCAAAAATATCTTTCTTTTTACCAAATCAACACACTTAGTTTAGAAGTATTGAAAAATACAGGAAAAAACACAAAAATAAAAATAAAACGTCTATAATTCCACCCCCTTATCCTCCCTTTTCATGAAGCATGTAAAGTAAAATAGGAATAGGAAAGATCCTCCCACATCCGAGCCAAACTCTGTGAGTAAATGATTTGGCACAAACGTGGAAAGATTTTGGTTTCTGTAGTTATACTAAATGTAATCTCTTTCCATATTCATATTTCTATCTATCTATCCATCACCTATATAGTATCTGTGTCTAAATATAGACAGATGGATAAATACTGTCCTTTTTTACCAAAATAAAAGGATGTTTTACTGTTCTACAACATTTTATTTTCTCAAGGATATTTGTATGTCATCAAGGACTTACTCTGTTGACACACACGTGTATACACTCTAATGTACATGGGCACACACACACACACTCATCATTTGTACGTATATATATATATATACACACACACTATATATATACAATATACAATATACATTATATACAGTATACACAATATATATACAAATAAATTATACATAATTATATATACAAATAAATTATATATAATATAATTTATTTCAGCCAGACCCCTATTGATGAACAATTGTTTTCCACTTTTTATCACTATAAAGGGAGCTATAATAAATATCTTCTGGTCGGGTGTGGTGGCTCACATCTGTTATCCCAGCACTTTGGAAAGCCAAGGTGTTAGGATCATATGAGGCTAGGAGTTTGAGACCAGCCTGGGCAACATAGCAAGATCCCATTTATACAAAAAATTAAAAAATTAGCCGGGCATGGTGCATGCCTATAGTTCCAGCTACTTGGGAGGTTAAGGCAGAAAGATAACTTGAGCCCAGGAGCTTAAGGCTGCAGTGAACTACAATCACACCACTGCACTCCACCATGGGCAACAGAGGGAGACTCTTTCTTAAATATATATATGTTATCTTTTAAATGTTGGCTTATCTGATAGGCAGAACATTTATATGTATATATATATACTGGCACACGTGCCTTTACATACTGGAGACTGCTGGGTTGATAAAAATATGCAGGCCGGGCTTGGTGGCTCAGCCTATAATCCTGCACTTTGGGAGGCCAAGGTGAGTGAATTGCCTGAGCCCGCGGGTTCGAGACCCACTTGGGCAACTTGGCAAGACCTCATCTCTACAATAAATAAAAAAAAATTAGCCGGGCGTGGTAGCGCGCGCCTGTAGTTCCAGCTACTCAGAAGGCTGAGGCGGAAGGATCGCCAAAGCCCAGCAGGTCGAGGCTGTGGTGGCCGGGAGCAGCCACTGCACTCCAGGCTGGGCAACGGAGTGAGACTCCAACTCAAAAAAAAAAAGATATGCATTTAAATGGTAGATACTGTCAAAATGGCTGCACCATTTCCCCACTCCAGGCTGTATGGGCAGTGGTATAGGGGCAGGCAGCAGCCCCAGCCTCTGTCCCATCCTTGTGACTATCCTGCTGGCTTAATCTCACTAGGCCTTTCCCAAAGTGGATTACAGGCTTGAGCCACTGCACCTGGCCCCCAGTCAGGAATGAGGAGGCCGGAACTTCCAGCAAAGACTGCTGTGAGTAGGACATAGGAGAAAACATCTCAAAGACGTGATCGCAGTGCCCAGGACACAGTGGACACCTCACAGAGCCAACTGCCTTTGTTATCTTTTAAATGTTGGCTCATCTGATAGGCAGAACATTTATATTTTATTGTTGCTTTAATTTGCATTTCTTGAATCACCAAGATGATCATGGCAACGTCTAAGTGTCGCTGGCTTCTCCATGACGTGTTTTTTGTTTGTTTGTTTGTTTGTTTTTGAATTGGAGTCTCACTCAGTCACCCAGGCTGGAGTGCAGAGGCACGCTCACGGACACCGCAGCCTCGACCTGCTGGGCTCAGGCGATCCTTCTGCCTCAGCCTTCCAAGTAGCTGAAACTACAGGCTCATGCCACCACATTCAGCCAATTTTTTGATTTTTTTGTAGAGATGAGGTCTCATGAAGTTGTCCAGGTTGGTCTCAAACCCCTGGGCTCAGGCAATCCTCTTGCCTCAGCCTTCCAAAGTGCTGGGATTACAGGCTTGAGCCACCGCACCCAGCCTTATAACGTGTTATTCATTTGGCTATAATGGCACACCCATCACATCACAGTCCTCTGCAGAGCCTCCTACCACAGGCCTGTACCCCAGACTGATCCAGAAAAGACCCCCACTTGCTACAGCTGTCTCCAGGGATCCCTGTTCACTGTTCAGAACCTGTCCTTCAAGGCCGCACTGTGGCTGGACTTAGAGGCCAGGGAAATTGAGGGACTCGAGAGTCAGACAGGCTTTGCTTTCTTTTTCTTAAATTTTTTTTTTGAGTCAGTGTCTCACTCTGTTGCTCAGGCTGGAGTGCAGTGACATACTCATGGCCACAGCAGCCTCAACCTGCTGGGCTCAGGCGATCCTCCCACCTCAGCCTTCCAAGGAGCTGGAACCACAGGTATGTGTCAGTGTGGCAGGGGGCTTTTAGAAAATGCTTAAAACATATATCACAATTAAAATGCTCCAGTTTGTTAATGCAAAACGCTGTGCTCAGTGCCTGCAGCCAAAACCACAAGCTTGTGCTATTGTTACAAAAATCCCACCACTTTGGGAGGCCAAGGTGAGTGGATTGCCTGAGCCCATGGGTTCGAGACCCACCTGGGCAACTTGGTGAGACGTCATCTCTACAATCAATCAAAAATTAGCCTGGCAGGATAGTGCATGCCTGTAGTTCCAGCTACTTGAGGATCACCGGAGCCCAGCAGGTTGAAGCTGCAGTGGCCATGAGCGTGCCTTTGCACTCCAGCCTGGGTGACAGAGTGAGACTCCAACTAAAAAAAAAAAGTACAAAACTTTACACCATGAAAAGCCCCTTCCTCCCAAAGCCAGTGTAAAACCTATACAAGCTGAGACCCAACTGTGATCAGGGCCCAGCCTTTGCGACTAGAGTCCGCTGGGCCGAATGCCGGCATTCCAGAAATAAATGCAGCTTCCTGCTTACCAGCCTCGGTGTCACAGTCTCTCTGATTTGTTTTCCTGCAAAACCAGCACGCCTGGCTAATTTTTTTTATTTATTGTAGAGATGAGGTCTCACCATGTTGCCCAGGCTGGTCTCGTATCCATGGACTCAGGCAATCTTCTCGCCTCTGCTTCCCAAAGTGCTGGGATTACAGAAGTGAGCCACTGTGCCTGGCCAGCTTCATTTTCAAGGGACCCCTCCCTGGGTCCTGGGTACAGGCAGGGCACATCTAGAAGGTGATTATGAGTGTGGCAGTGTTCCCCACGCACACCGTGAGGCAAGGATTTGGGTGCAAGCATTTTATTTCAGAGGTAATTCCAGGAAGTTCAGAGAGGGAGCAGACTGGTTTACAGGTGATCTAAGGGGGACTCAAGGGGGACCCCAACATCATCTGTTCAACGTGGTTATTACTAGGGGGGATTGCGATGATGTACACCTTTGACTTTATTTACTTTTGCAATATTTTAGAATTTTACAAGAAATAAGATTTCCATTGTATAAAAAAATATAAACAATTGGAGGAAATATTCATGCCCGCCCTCTCAGATCTTATACTGTGGCTGGGTTCCTCCAGAATGGCCACTTTTCAGCCTCCAGGGCAGCTGCCACCATGACGTTCCATGTCTGATGTATGTACAGGAAAAACCTCTGGCATCTCTGATCTGGCTAACTAAAATTCTCCCTTTTCCCCACCCCTCCATTTGTCGGAATCTTATTTATTTATTCATTTATTTTTGAGTCGGAGACTCACTCTGTCATTCAGGCTGGAGTGCAGCGGCACCTTCATGGCCACCACAGCCTTGACCTCCTGGGCTCAGGTGATCCTTCCATCTCAGCCTTCCAAGTAGCTGGAGCCACAGGCGTGCACCACCACGCCCGGCTAATCTTTTTTATTTATTGTAGAGATGAGGGCTTGCCAAGTTGCCCAGGCTGGTCTTGAACCTGTGGGCTCAGGCAATCCACTTGCCTCAGCCTCTCAAAGTGCTGGGATTATAGGTGTGAGCCACTGTGCCCAGTCAGTTTGTGAGAATCTTTACACAGTCATTAGATCCTGGTCACAGTCGATCCAGGTCCACCTCTGATCACTCATGGTCGCTTCTCAAAGGCAAATAAATCTCAATCGTTATAAATAAATCTCAGTCATCAAGTTTGGCCGGGTGCGGTGACTCATGCCTATAATCCCAGCACTTTGAGAGGCCAAGGTGAAAGGGTTGCCTGAGCCCATGGGTTCAAGATCAGCCTGGGTAACTTGGCGAGACCTCATCTTTACAATACATCAAAAAATTATCCTGACATGGTGAGTACCTGTAGCTCCAGCTACTTGGAAGGCTGAGGCAGAAGAATCGCCTGAGCCCAGCAGGTTGAGGCTGTGGTGGCCATGAATGTGCCGCTACAAGCCAGCCTGGGCGACAGGGTGAGACTCCGACTCAAAGAAATAAAATAAAATAGGCCAGGTGCGGTGGCTCAAGCCTATAATCCCAGCACTTTGGGAGGCCGAGGCGAGTGGATTGCTTGAGCCCACAGGCTCGAGACCAGCTCGGGCAACTTGATAAGACTTCGTCACTACAATAAATAAAAAATTAGCTGGATGTGGTAGCCTGTGCCCATAGTTCCGGCTACTTGGAAGGCTGA